>CM035126.1:7997814-8220314 GCA_020205555.1 Panax stipuleanatus
GTTTCCAGCCTCAACAATATGCATGTCACTAGATCCACTACTTCTAAGACTTCAAAGTTTCGTTAGAAGCCCCACCATTAACACTTGACCCAGTAACTGTGACCTTTACAGCATCTTGGTCCGATCCTGAATGGCGTGGATGAATAACCATTGTATTAGGACACTGAATTCTACCAGAACGCTTATGCTTGGCTCTGTAGAGACAGAAAACCAGTAAACCTGCAAAGAAAGCTGCACAAACACCACCAACAACAGAGCCGACAACCACCCCGGTCGAAGACTTTTTGTCACCACTATGAGGAGTCTGTGGAACACCTGGTGTATTGCCGGAAGGTGTAGATGGTGTTGTACTAGGACCACTATCCTTCCCAATATTCACATTATTATCCGTTTTGACAATCACATTAGCCCTAAATGATGGAATTTTACCATGAAGCTGATTATTCGAAACATCTAATTCTTTTAGGTTAACCAAACTTGTTAGCGCATCTGGAATAACACCAGTTAGATTATTATTTGAAAGAATCAATTTCTGCAACGAAGTAATGGACGAAAAGCTTGGAGAAATATTACCAGTAAGACCCATTTTCTGGAAATTAATAATAGTAATATTCCCTCTATCACAAGTTACACCTAACCATGGGCAGGGATCATTTCCTTTCCAATTCTCAGCAAACCTGTTCGGATAGCCAAAAGATTGTGCAACAGCAAGCACTGTATTCACACGCGGATCACATGGCACACCCGGACCATTCAAACAAAAACTATTAGTATTATTAGTCATATCCAGAGCAACAGACGAATTAAACTTCGGCGTCGGCCCTTGTAACATATTATTTGTCAAATTCACTTGCACAAGTGATGGGAGATTAACCAAAGACTCAGGCACCGGACCCGTTAAGCTATTATCTCTTAAGCTCAAATCTGTCAGTTGTTTCAATTCTGAAAGATCTGGTATAGAACCAGAAAACGAATTCTGATGCAACCAAACTTGAGTCAATTGTGTCATATTTTGTAAAACATCAATTGGGCCATTCAATTTAGAACTGCTTTGCTGCCCATTTAACCAAAGGGTCTGAATTGGAGAACCCGAAAAGCTAGCAGGCAAACCACCCTCCAAGAAATTAAACGCAAGCTCCAACGTTGTCAAACCAGCAAAATTATCACTATTAAAGAATTCAGGGATTTTTCCAGTAAGATTAGTAGAAGTTGCTGAGAAAGATTGGAGTGTAACTGCGGAACAAATACTTTCAGGTATTTGCCATACATTAAAGGAATTATAACCCAAGTCAACTTCCTGTAAAGAAGACATACCATTGAAGAAATCGGCAGGTAAAGATGTAAACTGGTTATTATGAAGTAAGAGTGATTGGAGCGAGCTCAACCCGGATAAAGTCGGGAGCGACCCAGTAAATCCGTTGAACTGGAGCTCGAGTTTTTGCAAGGAAGTGAGGTTCTTTAGGTTGGGAGGGAGAGAGCCCTTGAGCAGTTGATTCCCGATTTGGATCCGAGTAATCCGATTGTCTGGGGAGCACTGAACGTGTTCCCATTTACAGGGGTTCAAGTCGGTCCAGCCGAGTGAAGTCGGAGGGTTAATGGCTTCTTTCAAAGCCTGCATTACTGAAGCATCATCGGACTGAGAGTGAACCAAAGAGAGAAAAACAGAGAGAATAGAGAGACATAGGAGTGTACGGCTCCGAACACAAGAACCCAAATAGGAATTCTTCATTTTCTTTAGAAAGTCGGGGAGAATAAGCAAGAAAAATCTGAGTTTTCGTTTGGGTGTTGCTAGGTTTTCAAGTGGGCATTGAATGAGTAGGAAAAAGGAATGTGATAAAAACGAAGAGGGAAATTGGGGGAAAAAGGAGTTTTTAATTAGTTCTTGAGGAGGCAAATGGAACGGCGGTGATAGAGGGTTTAGGAGAGAGAAATGGAAACTGAAGTGGAGAGAGAATGTCTTATCAACGGAGAGTTTAGTAAGGAGTGAAACAGAGGGCGTGGGTTTCCATAAGAGGTAGGGAGACCGCAGAGTGGAGTGTTTTTTGTGGGGGGAGAAGAGGGAAAATACAGTTGGCACATGTGCGTAGGACCCGCGATGGGTTATATTACTGCACACAGAGGATTAGGTATAAAATTCAAAAATTGATAAGTTGATCAATTGGTTAATAGAGGACTGATATGCAAACAAAAAGATATTCTCTTTTTTTGCGTGTTAATACTTTATTGATTAATTGATCAATTTATTAATTTTTGAATTTCATACTAACCGGATCCCAAACAATGCTAGACAGCTGCTGCTTAGCTAGTGGTGTGTATAGGCTCATCAATATGTTTCTTCTTCTTTTCTCAAAAAAAAAAAAGGTCATGTGAGAGTTTTTTTAAAAAATAAATTGTTAATTTGAAACACTCAGACTAACAAATTATTTGAACACTTTTGAAACCACAAATTTGAGAATTCTAATATCATTTTAAAAAAAGAAAGAGTAATACTAGAGATAAGACTGTAAATTGAATAAAACAGTTTGGATTTAATTCGTACTCGCTCGACTAAAAGTTCGATTTGAAATATAAATAATTTAAATATAAACAAATTTAAAATTCGATAAATTAGTCGAACTTTTTAAAATTGCAATTTTATTGATATTTGGATCATATTAACTCGAAAAAGTTCAACCTGTTCGAGCTCGATTCGAGATCGTGCTCGACTCGATAATTAAATGAGTCTCATTCAAACTTTATTTCAGAGTCGATAAATATTATGAACCAAATCTAAGCAACCTATTACTCGACTTGACTCGATTCATTTACACCGCTAAATCTCAAATGACATAATATTTATGACATAATCAATCACATGAGATATATATTCAACCAATATTATTATTTTGAGTTTGTGACACATTGTTTAATATATTTTTTAGACCAGCAAATTAATACAGTTAGTATCACTCAATTTTTTTTAAAGTATTTTGTGGTTGTTCTAAATTGACCGTAAATATCAATTTCATATTTTTCATCCGTGGGAGTAGTAGTTTAATAAATCAATGGCCACTAAGCCAAACCTAATTTATAGTGCAAAAGTATATCTCAAAATTTCATAAAATTCTATTTTCAGATTTAAAATATTAATTTTTTTAATAGTGTTTCTTCAAGTTTAATTTTTTTACATAATTATTCTTTTTAACATATTGGTGAAATTACATGTCAAAACTCATGTTTTATATTTGACCTATTAATTACAAACATCTCAATACAAATATATAACAATATATACGTTATATGAAACGTAAATAATATAATTATCAATAATTTTGGACAAGTATGCGAGGGTTTACTATTGATAATTTCACCAATATGTTAAAGACAACAATTTTGTAAAAAAAAATTAAACTTGAAAGAGCACAGTTAAGAAAGTTGGTACTTTGGAACGAAAAATGATATTTTGTGGAACTTTTTTTTTTTTTTTTTTGTAATAAAATTTTGTGAAACTTTAAGGGACATTTTTGTACTTAACACTAATTTCTATTATAAAAAAGAAAAGTTAATATCAGATTAACCAGGCAATGATATTTTAGATTCATAATTAAAATTTGAAATTTGAAAATATCTAAATTCAGGTTTCGTTAGTTTTTTTATTAAAAAAAAGAAAAGTAGGTCCCTTAATTATCTCTTGTTTGTCTCTTGAAATTAATATTTGTACAACTGTAAACAACCTGAATGTTGATGATGATCATTACGTACCAACACACGCAACGCTCTTGACTCCCTATTTCTATTGAGTTTCCATCCCATTAATTATATATGAATTGAAATTTTATTTTGAGTTCGATCAAAGCAAAGGGACTAATAACAAAAACTTTTGGTAACATTTTTCTTAAAATTCTTTTAAAAATTTGCTTGTTTGCTCTATTAGGCAAATATAAAATTTTCCGTTTCGACATTTAAACGGGATTTTATAAAACATTATGAAAATATACTCGCAAATGATTACTTTAAATGTAGTATGAGAAAAATAAGACGAGAATGATCATACAAAAATAACGATATTTTGTATAATTAAATACAGCCCTTCTTATATAAACATATGCAAAATTATACTTTATACTCTTAAGTGACGCGTCACATTTTATAAACGGAATTTATGTTTGTAGGAGGTGACGGTGGAGTGGACAGGTTTATTGAAGTTTGCTTATCTAATTACGTGTGAACGTTTGGATGTTTAATAAATTTATGAGGTTTTCAGCTGTTTTGGTGCTGGATTTGTTTGGTTTATTTATTTAAGGCAGTAACTTGAGGAAATGATATTTTGCGCTGCCGTGGTTAATGATTTGGCAAGTTTTGGCTCATTCCCTTTTTGACCTTTAATATTCGGGGATGTTTGATAGCAGTTTGATGGGTTTGAATGGATAAAAAATTGAGCGAATCAGTCGTTAAGAGTGTTTATTTACGACTTTGAAAATCTGAATTGGCTGAAAAACTCTGAGCGATTCTTTTAAAAAAAGTTGGCTGAATCAGTTAAATAACTTATTTTTACCCAAATAGTCATAACACACCTATAACACACACCCTCCCAGTCTCTCAATATATATAATTAAAAATAATATGGACATATGATAATAATATCAAATTAAGTAAAAATAATTGACTCATTGAAATTAATGTAATTTTATTATTATGTTGACATGTTTGTTTAACTCGTTACATTTATTATTTTCTATAAAACTTGGGTTAAAATTATTTGAATTATTCAATATTTTGTTTGATAATTTGTTTGAATTAATTATTTTTATTTGTTGTACAATGAATATTTTATTTAATTTTTTTAAATATGTCCAGACAAAATTATATACTTATTCAGCATAATTTAGAGGGGTAAAATAGTAAAAGACAGTTATTCAGATGTTTCAGACGTATCAATTATTAAACAACTTTTTTCATTCAGTTTCAGATTCAGATTCATCTCATTCAGATTCAGATTTATTCAGTTTTTATCAAACAGCCCCTTAGCTAGCTTATTTAGCCTGTATGATAACATTAATATTATATATGTATATTTTTGTTAGTTAAAAAATATTCAAAATAAAGTTTTATTGCATTTTATCTTTAAGTAAAACAATAATAATAATAATAATATTTTTTTTGTTCCACACAAAAAATACCATTTGATTTTTTTCATAATTGATAAGCGAAATCCTAAAGTTTAAAGTTGATGTGAATTTATTTTATTGTAATTAATGTAATATGTTATTGTTATAAATTATTTAAAAAGTACCATTACTGTGTAACAAAATTATTAATCTAAAAAATAAAATGAATTCATTTCACAATTTAAAATTTAAAATTTCGTAAAAATTAATTAAAATCAACTTAAATGATTTTTTTTTAATTTTACATGATATAGTTGTTATAAACAATTAAACTAAAAGTATTAATTCACGTGTAATTGATATCTTTTGCTGTTTGCTTAAGTAGTAAATATGGTGAGCTCATATTTTACATTTGTATGAAATTTTCATTGTTTTGAAACAAGTTGAGTTTTATTGTTCAAAAGAACTTGAAATAGTTTCCGTTTTAATGTTTTATTGATTAAAAACACTTAAAAATTGTATAAAAAAAGTAATAACATATGGGTCATCACCCAAGCCATTCACGTATGGGTCGTGGTTTAAGAAAATATAAAGCATTAAAAAACGAGTCTTTTTGACCCAATCCAAAAAATCGCGGGTGACCCAGCACATCCGTTTGTGTATTAAGGAAGGGATAGTCTTTTCAAAAGAGACAAAAAAAGTATAGAGAATAGCCTTTTTAAAAGAGAAAAAAGAGCATCCCCATATCTAAATCGGAAGTTTTGAATGTTAGAGTTTCTAAGTAGAGAAAAAAGAGATTTTGGAGGCTATGATTTTTATATTTGGTTGGTTACTTTAAACACGATGAGCTCTTAACCAAGTCGACTTAAGGTGTTCGAACTTTTAGTTTAGTTCTTTGTCAGCTACTCAGCCAGATGGTTATATACTTGGATGTCTCCGGTGGCGAAATTAGGATTTTTATTCAGTGAGGTCAAAATATTATGATAAATAATTTGGCTAGAGTTCGAGGACAGCGTCCTCGAGCCATTTTTTTAAAGATAATTTTGTGTTTTTTAGCCGATTAAAAAACACAAAAAATATTATAAAAATCACAAAATTTCAATAAATAATATACGTCTTTCAAATCACAAATTTGTTAATAAATATTTAAATTTCTTATGTTATAAAAATAATATAAATTAGATTATTATTTAATTTAAAAATATTAGAAGAAGATGCATACATCAAAGATTAGAAGTAATATGAAATTGAAAAAGTTATAAAAATTCAATTTGACCCCGTATATTAAAAAATTTATAAAATTTCAGCGAGGTTATTTATTTATTATATTTAAATTTTTTCTAAATTTATCATATATTATAAAATAATTTTTTTTCCCGAGTGGGGTCAATTAACCCCACAACCTCCCATCTGGATGTCTCTATATCCATAGGCCATAGATGGTAGATCTCTCTCTACATCACATATATCAATCCTAACTATATATAGGATCGGATTATCATGAAGTTACCATGAACTTCATGGTAAATTGGTCAATTGACCAATACAGTGCTGATACACAAAAAAAAGAACATCCTGCCTGCGTATGAACACTATATTGATCAATTAACTACATTCTAACCAATCCCCTATATATAATACGGGCCAAAATTGTATGACAGATCGGACAAAATTATACCCATTGGGTATCTCAGCTCGAGAACTTTTTTCCCCTTTAAAATTCCTATTCTCCCACTTGTTATTTTTATTTATTTTCTCTTTTTAATAATAGTAGTATAATAACATAAATGTCTTTACTATTTAAAGATAATTTTGTTATTGTATTGTACTATCGATTTATTATTTTTAAGGGCATACTCATACGTGTAACACAAGTATATCCGCTATTTTCACAAATTTTGCAAACGAGGCTTGTTGAAGATAGGGAGTATAAAGTGATTTTTGAAAACAATTTATGATTGTGTAGTACATACTATAATATAGGAATACTAGTAATAGTAGGAGTGGTGCTATACAGCTGAATTTGGTTAGAAATGAGCGGTATTCTCTACAAAACATTACCAACAGAATGTGCAAAAATTGTTGAAGCCATTAGAAAGTTTGAAGGCTTGATAGAGATTCTCCTATATGGGTTTAGATTCAAAGAATTTGGCAACAGCCTGATAGAGATTCTCCTCCTCGAAGGGCTTTGAGACGTAACCATCCATTCCACATTTCAGGCACTCGTCGTATGTGGCATGGATAACATCAGCTGTCATGGCTAATATCGGCAAATGCCATTCCGCCTTTTTTGCAGTTCCAGCATTCATCAGCTCGTTTGCCTTGCTCTCCACCATCCGGATACGACGAGTAGCCTCAAACCTGCAATAAACAAGGAATGACAATAAACCTCATCCATTCACAATATAGTAAAGCAGCAAAAGAATACTTGAGAACATACCCATCCATTTCTGGCATTTGAATATCCATGAAGCAAGCATCAAAATTGTGCGGCAACTGAAGCAATGCAAGAGCATCTTTGCCACTCTCAGCACACTCCACATCAGCGCCAAACTTCTTGAGTGCACCAGCAGCGACTCTGCGGTTTACCCTATTGTCATCAACCACCAATATCTTCTTGCCACAAAGCAGACTATGAAGGAAAGAAGATCCATTAAGCAGCATCTCTTTCCCTTGCTGTGCTTTCTTTCCCGTTCCCAACACCTGTTGTAGGCATGCTGCCACCATACTTGCTCTCAAAGGTTTCATAATCACAGTATCTGCAAAACCTGCTGCTTTTGCGTTGTCAAACTCAGCACTGGTAATATTGGTTGCAAGAAGGATCATCTTGGGCGAGTTATACATGTCGCCATTTCGTTTCCATTCTAATGTTCTTAGAATCAAGCAGCCATCCTCACCAGATAACCATGAATCCTTCTCAATGAGAATCATGTCTAGCTGCCAGTTGGTTCTGCCATAATAAACAAGTAGTAGTCCCAAGTCAGGAAGTGGAACTACATAAATTCTATGAATTATAAATCATAACTTCTTTCATTAGTGTCTTGGATATTCAGACTCAAGAAAATTTCTTTGAACTTGTCCTGTGGGAATAAAGTTTGCACAGATTGCCCATAAAACTAAACTTGGGAATTTCTCTGCATACTAGATTACCCTTGGTAAGGTTTTCATTGTCTAAATAGCTTGGAGGGTTGGGGCTTGGGCTCTTTGATTTGTAAAGGAGTCGGGCGCTTAAGACAATATTTAGACACGTTTACTTAACAAGACGAGATTATACATCTAGAGAAAGATGCAAAAGAAAGGAGAGCATAAGGTTAAATACTTACTTAGATCTCATGGAACCATTTTTTCCAGATACTGTGGCTGCCATCTTGATGCTACTTACAATTTCAACAAGGATACCAAGTCTCTTTAAATGGTATCTTGTTACAGCAGCTCTAAGTGGTTTCCCATCCACTAAAATTGCTTTCAATCCTTTAAATGTCGTAGGAAGATCACCCGAGAGAGACTTTTTCATATCACCAGTTGCAATTTTCTGGCACCTTCTAAACACAACAGTGAATGAAAATGTACTTCCTATTTGGGGACGGGTAATGAAGTTTATCTGACCACCCATCAACTCAACTAGACACTTGCTAATACTCAATCCAATTCCAGTTCCTCCATAATTTCTAGAGGTTGAACTGTCTGCCTGCATGAATGGCGTGAACACTCTCTCTTGTGCGCACAAGGGGATCCCAATCCCTGTATCCTCAACTGATACCATCAACGTGACATTCTGAAATGTTTCATCAGGGGAAATCACTTTATTAGAAGCATTGCACCTGAATTCTTCATCAGCAATTAAATTCTTAAAGGTGTCCCAACTATTCCTGTCATCAGCAGCTTCAAAACCACTTAAAGTTCTAAACTGATTGCCACTAGATAAAACTACACCTTTGGATCCTACATTCGAGAAGGTGTCAGCTTTCGATGCCAGTACAACTTGAGCATGTTCAGCAAAATGGACTTGAACAAATATGTGTCCTTGTTCCGTAAACTGTCATAAGGTGGATCTAATGAGATTTAGACTATATAAGGATATGAAATTGAGAGCAAGACTTAAGTTGGAAAACTATCTAACATATTCAAAGTGTGTATTTTGTTTCAGGCAAAAAGGGGAAGGGAAAAGAGATTCATGAGGCAGTGCAAGAGTAGCAAGGCTCTGCATAAGTTCACTTACCTTGACAGAATTGCCCACGAGATTTGTGATCACCTGCCGCAATCTTCCTGGATCTCCCATTACAATTTCTGGAACTTTATCAGATACAAACACGGCTAACTTCACTTCCCCAATCGCAGAGGAGATTTGATATAAAGTACATCATGAAGACCACCGAACATTGACCCAAAACACACAAAATAGGGTGGTCAGAAAAGAAAAAAACAGAAGCAAAACAAGAAAACTTCATGTACATGCATGCTGAATCAAATGCCAGTTCAACACAAGTCAGAAGTTAACGTTGGCTTTACTACTCAAGTAAAATAAATCAAATGCATAACTGCTCAGTAGATCTTACCTCAATACCTTTGTGCCTAGACTTCTCGGAGAATAAGGAGAGAACATCATCTAGTATGGAGCGGATGTCAAATGGGACTGCCTCCAGCTCTAACTTTCCGGCTTCAATCTTCGCCCTATCAAGGACTTCATTTATTAAGGTTATTAGTGCCTTTCCACAAGCCTGAGCAGTTTGACCATAGTCCCTTTGAGTTGAGCTCAAATCTGTATCGAGAAGCAATGCAAGCATCCCTGCAATAAGATATATAATTTAATTGAAATCTCTAAATAAAGAATTGTATAAGTTCCTTTTACTCCCTTCCACCAAAAAAGAACGAAAGGATTTAGAACAAACCAAGGATGCCATTCATTGGAGTTCGAATTTCATGTGAAACAGTAGCCAGAAACTGGCACAGAAAAAGAGGGAAATTTAGGTCAAAAGGTTTTAGTTTGATAACACTAGTCAATTGGAGTTCAGAGAAACAAGCGGTGATATGGAACCTGGGATTTGGCAACGTCGGCAGCTTCTGCTCGCACTTTCAATTGCTGCATTTGGTGGAAATCATCTTCAACTTTAACAATGTGAATCCCTGCACTATATATCATGTAGCCAACTAATAAACCAATGACAAATAATAGGAATGCAGTGGTGATTGCTGTCCATGATGTTGGTGCCTTCTGAAGATACCTGCTTAGGACCCAGAAAGTAAGAATTCAAGAATGAGACTTTAACATCTACTTTCTTTAGTTTTAGAAAGGGTTGAACTATTAAATTATTTCTTATAATATAAGAAAGAATAATTAGGTGTGCTCACCGACATATCATTTGGTGTTTTCGGAATGGATCCCCAAAGTCAAGCATGCTCACACGTTTAAGGGAAATGTCACCATCTTGATATTCACGTCCATACATGATCAGGGGATCAGAAGAATTAGTAATATCATATACATTCACAACTATTGCCTGGTTCCCAGCAAGCTGGCCAAGTAGATTTTCAACAAGGGACTCAACATCAAAGGCTCCACCAATGTATCTGTTTTGGACAAGAACACTAATTTAGCCTTATGGAGCAATTCTCCTCAAACAATCCTCATCAAGGAAAAGTATGAACAAATCATAGGAACTCTATACACCCTTTTATACACAAACATGGCAGAACTCAAGTATTTACAAAGATAATGCAAAGAAAACACGACATATCTAGCCCCATAAAGTATATGTAGAAAAGATATTCCCATCAGGTACAATTTTCAAAGCATATCAAAACACAGGCAAAGATTGATATTACTCCTATGAAGCATGGAAAAGACAACAGCACAACAAGGAAATTTCAACACGAAAAATCTTACAAAAGTTGGACAAAGACGTTTGGGCATGTCAATAAAGATATATACACAAATACACATTTCCTATTTATTAAGCTAAATTACATGTTAAAACATATTTTAACAAGTAACTCCGATATCACCGCTCCAGCATCAAGGTCAAATATGAACATTGTCGGAACTCACAAGCATTGGAAGTGTTGTAGGGTAACAGGTAACTTATCAAAAAGTGAAGTAGGCATACTTGACCTATAAAAATATTATTAATATATATTTCCAGAAACCCTTAACCACTAGGAGTTTATTGGGACAAGGGAATAAAGATTTCAGTTCAAAAAGTAAATATTATGGAACTGTTAAGTTGGGTTACATTGCACATTCAGATGACGCATGATAGAGATTAAAAGTTCTCATGCCTTCTGCTGTTAGGTGGAATAAATGAAATGGATCGCAAGCATCTCCATGTGCACAAAATGTGAAAGACTTGCCAACTGATACTTTCTTTTGATTTTGCAACTTGACTACAACAATGTAATTATCATAAAGCGTGCAGGTACAAGGGGCTCCTGGAGATGCAAGGGATACAAAGGCATGTGTTTTCCTGACCACACCCTTTTCTGGCTCTTAATAAAATCCTACATATTAAAAGAAATTGAATTGTTCCATGTGCTCGCTTTATGTTAAAACCTCCAATCATTCGATTTTGTCAGCAGGAGAAAAATCAAAGCTCAGAAAACTACATTATTGTTCAAATTTTACATACTACAACTTGTTCTTCTAGCAGCGACAGCCCACAAATTTTCTTTTATCGTAGTTTATAGGACTCCTTCAATTGCATATGGGGAATTGACCCATAATACGCTATATGGGGCATTGTAAACTCTACTTAATAGAAAGCGAATCAAAAGAATCTTCAGATGTTCTGCAAAATTCTCCAAATACAAAGTAGAGTAAATGTTAAGAATGAATAACATACAACGGGCATACCCTGCAGTTGCTTCAATTCTCTGTTCCACAGACGGATTTGGCGCAAGCTTGAATTTGTAAACAGGAAATGTCAATACAACCCCAAGATGATGAGAACCCAACAATCGGAAGGGGCTTGTAAGAACTGCTTTCCCAGTAGCCCTAGCCCTCAATATGTTTTCACGGTCCTCCTGCATCAAATAGAGAACACATAAAAGTTGAAATGAAATACCCATTAAATCTAATCTTGAGAATTGAGAACTTCACAAATAAAACTAAGAAAATAGAGAAATGAATGACTTAGCAAAAGATTATATTGAAAAAATGAACCTAATTACCTCTCCTGACATCATATCAAGTGATTCAATGTAGGAAACTGTTTCTTGAGAGAAAATCACAGGGGCATACTCATCCCTAAAAGGTGAAGGCTCTCTCTCCATTGTTCTTATTGTCCAACCATGTTGCTTCTCAAATTCTTCCCTTTCTCCGTTGACAACCCGTTGTGCATATGCCACCCCACTCAACAGTGGCCTCTCAAAAGCTGTCCTGGCTGTGTACTCGGCAAAAGTTTCCTACATTGCCAAAAGTGAGCAGAGAAAACAAAAGAACAGTCAATACAAAGAAAAAAATACCACCGAAAAATGGAAACCCTAAAAGATTATATAAGCCCAAACCTGATCAATTGCTGATGGTATCTTGTAATAATGAAAAGTGGAGACCAAAACTGCAAGTGCATGAACATGATTTACACTAACATTGAATTGATCTTGCAGCATTCTAGCCCTTTGATCACACATACTCACAAGAACTTCCTTCCTTCTTTCCTTGTTTTCAGCATCCATCCTATTATAGATTACTCTGCTAACAAAGGCCATTAACATGATCCAGAGCAGTAGAATTTTGGGCAGCCATGCTTTGTTGATAAATGTGTACTTTCTTTTTGTACCAAATTGATCATTTAATCTCACAGCCACCAAATGGTGGCCTTGCATCTTAAAACCCATCAACACAAAACTTCTTCCTCTGGTTCTCTCTCTTCTACTTCTTCTTCCTCTCTTTCCCGGCTCATATCCAAGCTAAAAGACAAAGATGCAAGCAAATATATCACTTTTTCAAAGGAAAGGAGATTTTTTCAGAATTACTTTTTATGTAATAGGAAGAAAAAGGTGAGTACTCATCCAAGAACTAAATTATCATTGCAGCATTGTTTTGCGTGATAATACTAATTAGTATTATCACAACCCGAAATCCACCAAGAAGAAATTAGTAGAAAGCAAACATTATCTTATCCCCCTATTCTTTCTCTCTCCACAATTCATAATATAAACCCCAAAAGAGTGATTTCTCAATTCCCTCATGGAACAAACATGGCTTGCTACTTCTCTCAAAAGATGGACAAAGCCCACATTCCAAAGGAACCCTCTCTCTCTCTCTCTCTCTCTCTCTTCAATGGGGTTTCTGGATTTGAATGGAATAAAAAATGAGACCTCTAATCATGTACTCTCTCTCTCTCTCTGCCTGCAAGCGTGAAGTTAATTTGAAGAGCCAGACAAAGAAGAGCACGTTCACTGTTCTCTCTGTTTAACATACATAAATTAATTAAAATCACCATTGACCAGCAAAGCACAAATACATAAAACTAAAAACCCATGAGAGAGAAAAAGAGAGAAAAGGACCAACCTGTTTTTGGGTACAATGAACTGTACATGGTTGTTTTTAATCTTTGATCTCAACTCTCAATCTTCTTGTGTTGGGTACAAAATAATTTATTTATAAAATAAAAAAATATTCAGAGATGTCTTGTTTACCTTAACTTCTTAAAGCAACTGAATCGAATTTGAGGATTTTTGCAGATACGCTCTTGTCCCCCAAGAAAATATAAACTATTCTCCTTCACTCTTTATGGGTCTTGTTTATTTCAACTTCTTGTTCACCAGTATTAGAAGCTCTGCTTCAAACTGTCTGCTTTCTGAGGATGAAAGCTTAGATTTTTTTAATTATTCACAAAAATGGGTAAGTTGAGATCAGACGAAAAAGTTGCAGAGGGAGATGTTTGTGTATATTTATGTGGAAATTTGAAAGACAGCATGAAAGGGAGTGAGGAGAGAGAAAAGGAGGAATTGAGTATTTGAGTTGTCTGAAACTAAAAAAGCTTAATTGTTTTTTTTCCCTTTTAATTTAGCGATTTATTCTCCATTATATAATTTAAATAATAACACATCACTATCACATATCTTTGCGATTATGACTGGGAGACAATGCATAGATCTCATTCTCATATTAATTACTAATTTACTACTTGTACTAATTAATAACCCAATTAACCAACTTCTTGTGTGCCTAATAATCATATTTTACCCCATCTAATTAAAGGTTTATTTTCTAATTTTTAGTATAATTCCAATGTTTAAGTGTGATATTTTATTTATTTTTCCCGTCTCGTAAACTATTTTTGAATCTTAGGAGTTGTTTGTTACGCACTGAATGACTAAATCGAACAGTCATGCAGTGCGTTTATTTTGAAAAAAAATCGTCTGAATGGCTGAATCGGTCAACCATTCAGACGATTTGAGATGAATGGTTTAGTGTCATTTTTTTGGCTGATTACAGTTGAATGAAGTATTTTTTTTTTATAATATTAACTATTATATTAAGTATATTAAATAAATTCATAACAATTTTAAATTTTTCAGAGGGATAAAATAGTAAAAATTTGTTCAGACATGTGAATTATCAAATAATTATTTTCATTAAGTATTTAATTTTATTCAACTCATTCAGATTCAGAACCATTTCATTTAATTTCATCCAATTTTTATCGAACAACCCCTTAATATTCACTTCTTTAATTCGTCAAATTCAAAATATTCATAGCATTAGGTAAACAAGTATTAAACACCAAATAGAAGAAATTTTGCTGGTTCAAGTGCACGCCGTAGGGTATTGAGGTAAATCTTAAAGTTTGATTAAGATTTAAAGGAGTTAAGGAAAATGATATTTATGAGTACAAATATAATATATTATATAATAAATTTTTTGATAATATCGTAATAATATTTATAATATTGAAACAAATATACATTTAACGATATTTTTATATTTATTTTTACAACATTTTAAACTTTCAACAACACTTATAAAGAAGCGAGAGCTCGACAAAAGGAAGAGAAAGCGAGAAAGAAGATGAATTGGTAGTGAAATGGAATATTTATGAAATCTCCATAAATAGGATCAAACCTTATTCCATGGTATTTACATGAAGTTCCTCTTTCTTATTCTTAAGAAAGTCCCCGAGAGGGCTTAGTTGATCCATGATTTTTGTTTCCTTTTCGTTTGTTTCGAGAAATATAACGATCAATCCCGATTCTTTTTTTTCTCTTGATTTTTTTTCAAGCTGTTCATGGATTAACGAAAATGTGCAAAAGCTCTATTTGCCTCTGTCATTCTATAAGTCTCTTCCTTTTTGCTTATGGCATCGCCACTCTTTTTGACAGCATCCACTAATTCGGACCAAAACGAATCCTATTTCCGCTATTACCTTCTCCATTACTCTAACAACATAATTATTACACTGACATTATCAATGGCCTATAATAATAGGGTTCTCTTAACATGTGCCCTAAGGACACATGCTAAACACATAGTTCAAGAGAATATTCTCTTGAATTGTGTGCATATTCTTTTAATTTTTGCATATGCACCAAGTTCAAGGGAATACACACACAATTCAAAAAAATATTCTTTTGAACTGTGTGTTTAGCATGTACCCTAAGGGTACATGTTAAGAAATTCCATAATAATATGCGAGTGAGGATACAAACCTCACAAAGTCACAATAATAAAGGGAATCTAAAAAAAGTAATTAGCCAAATAACAAGTGTTTTCCAATTTATAGATTAAGAATCTAAAAATAAGTAAAATCAATCTTCTCACACGAGGTCATCTAAATATAAAATAATTTAGTATGACATTAAATAGTACCTTTGGGTGGTTAGTTTGAAATAATAATTATTTTTCTAAGATCAAATAAATTCATACCAATTTTAAAATGTTATAAATTAAAATAAAAATCAAAATATATATTTCATTATAAATAAGAGGGAGTACTGGTTGGGTAATTAGAATCCTTTTTTCCTAATAGTACCTAATTTCCAGTTGGGCAATGAGAATCCTTTTTTCCTAACAGTACCTAATTTCCAGTTGGGCAATGAGAATCCTTTTTCCTAACATCAACTACTGTTTAGATGGTTGGTTTTAGAGTTAATAAAGTATGAAATCCATATCCTTTTTTTACTTCAAAGAAAAAAAGATCCTTTCTTTTTAAAAAAAATAAGATTTCTCCAGTATTATATGCAAACTTGATATATCAGCGGGCCTTTTCCATAACGTGCAAACAAAATGGGTTGAACTTTTTTTTTTTTTATAAAAAAAAAAAAAAAAAATCGTTTCATGTAAAGATTCCAAACTTTTGCTTTTGATTTATTTTAATGATATTTTAATATTAAAAAAGAAACCTACTTAGTAATACGAAATTTTATAGATTAGGAAACAATGTTTTATTTTAGTTCTAATTTTAAAAAATAAAATTGTAAAAACGTATATTTGTTGATGGTAAAAAATTGTGTAAAATTTGATGATATAATTAGGAGGAAGACAACAAGAACAACTAGGAATAGGAATAGGAATAGGAATAGGAATAGGAATTGATTTGATTTGATGATATATGTTTGTTAGTTGGTCATGTTGTGAACTTGTGATATAGCGAATCTCTTGGAATTGAATTGCATTAATAACAGAAGGAAATGTTAGTTTGTCCAAATGGGCATATTCGGATATCTTTGGCTGGAATAAGGAGAAGATTGCATGGGGACCACCACACACCATTTGCTTTGCTTTCTTTGTCCTCTACCATTGCCAAAGGAGTACCAAGTACCAAATACCTGCTGCTGCTGCTACGCATATCATTAAATATCATATTGTTTTTCAGGGATATAATGGAATATTATCCAATGCATTCAAAATTTAAAAATAAATAAATTATATGACAAAAAATATTAAAATGAAATTAATAGCGCTAATAAGTAGATATTAGCAAGGATAAGTATTTTTTTTATCTTTCTAAACGGATGCGAATACAAATACTATTTCTGACACAGTAATCAGATGTTTTAATGAATTTTATATATTTTCAAGACTCCAAGTTGTATTGTTTCTTCCTAAAAATAAGAGTCTTATCTAAGCTTTTTAATTCTTTGTACATATATTTTCATTAATCAATACCACAACTAAAATTCACGTTTTAGTCCTTTTGAATTTAGTTATAAAAAACAAGTGTTCACAATTTCACATACACAAAAAGAAGAAAAATAAATCAATTTTTTTTTAATAAGATCATGTAATGTTGGCATTTAATAATAAATGTCTCTCTTCTTACTATGCAAGAAATATTAAGCATCTCGAATGTCATTTAAGTTAATACTTCCTCCATTTTAATTAGAAATATATTTTTGACTTTTTTAAGTTAATTTGTCAAAATCCTATAATTCAAAAAAATTAATATAAAGTTATTTAATTATAGTATAAATAAATAAGATTATCACATATTAACTAAAAAACTACTATTTATAATATTTATTAATTACAAATTACAAAACTTAAATGAAATAGTACCAAGTAATATTTTATATTATAAAGCGTTCATGACATCTTTGTAATTTTGTGTCACGCTTGTCTTTATTTTTCATCTTCTTCTTTTGCCTTATAACCTTAATCATATTACTATTTTGATATTAACTTTTTTTTTCTTTTTATTTAGTTATTTAAATTTTAAATGTACCCCACATAATTTAAAAACAATATGTATGCCACCAAGTGCTACTATTTTATTAAGAAGCAATGCTACTATCACATAATTTGAGTCATATAAAATTCAGCATACATAAATATACATATTTACGAGCTCTGCATGTCACACAGAATTCACAGTATGCATGTATGTATGTGATACTAAAATTATGTGATAGTAACATTATTTTTTATTAAGTGAGAGCAGATGTTTATGTGTAATGGAGATAATAGTGTGTGTCGGCCATATCATGATGTGTTGATATGGAAGGTAGCCCAGGGGCAGGGGCAGCAGGCCATCACTTTTCCATTGGAATAAAAGTTTATATATGTTTTCCTGTTCTGGATCCCTCCCTATCTTATCCCCCCACTCACATGGCCAACATCATATATGCAGGGGGCCGGTTAAGCCCAGCCCTTTTCTCCATTCTTCCCCCTTAGCTTTTATGCTATGCTGTGGTCCCACCTTGGATCACCTTAGCCGTTTGATTGGCTGGTAAGATTAATTCAAAGCTATGGCTATGGCTATGGCTTTGACCATGTCTACTTTGCCCCTTTTTTTTTTTCTTTTTTTTTTTTATTTGGATGATTTTATTTGAGTAATGCTGGAGACACAATTTATTCTATATTATTTTATAATTTATTGATGTGGCATACTTCACCTCAGTATATTGATAAATAAATTATTTCAATGTAGTCTTCAGACCCACATAAAAACTGAGATAAAATATGCCAATTACCACATCAACAAATTATAAAATAGTTGTATAATAAATTATAACTCTAACATTATTCATTTTATTTTGTTGCGGTTGTGTGAATGATGTTTTTAAGCCACCAAGGCTCCAAAATGATTATTTGATACGGATACATACAATTACGAATGCATATAAAATATGAGGTATTAAGAAAATGACACACATATTATTTTATTTTATTATTTTTAATTTTACTTTAGATGCAAATTTATATTTAAAATAAAAGTAGTCAACATATAAATTATTTTACTAAAAAGATAGATTTATACAATAATAAAATGAAAAAGGAAAACACCGATGTGGATTTATAAAAAATTTTGATGATACTCGAGGCGAGGGACGAAAAGAATCTCTAAAGTATTTTTAATTTTTATTATATGTAAATAATTTCGGACAACTACAGAGCAGTAAAAAATAATTCCGGTATACTAGAATTACCAATCTATGAAAAATGGAAAAGAATAGACTGTTGGACTTGGACCCAAATACTTTATTCAACTTTTTCCTTCCTTTTCTTCTTTTCGCTACTTTAATGATACTCCGCTGGTTTTAAAATTTAAAATATGTTAGTTTAATTTGTTTTAAATTATAGATATATATTTTTTATTTAAAATCTATAAAAACAACATAATATTTGTGATACATATGAGAACATATAAAATAATCTTTAAAAAAAGTATCATTTTAAAAATATATTTCTAATTTTTGTAACAGAGTATACATGAATTCTGATTAAAAAAAGTGTAGCGTAATAAAAATTCTATCAAATTATTCCATATTATAAATCGAACCAAATTTATATGGTTAGGAAACTAATGAGATTTTAGCCTAGTGGTTAAGACTGGTGTGGTATTATGATATTTAGGTCTCAAGTCTCTTGGCTTGTTTGTAAGGTTTATTTATTCTCATTTGACGAGATTTCTCTTTTAGTGATATTTGATTGATTCTTGATGATCTTTTGGTGTGATTTCTCCTTTGGTGAGATTTGATTGGTTCTTGATGATGTACTTGATTATAAAATTATATTATATTTTTTCTATTATGGAAAGTTTGTTTCCTCTTGGTTTGTTTGTAAGTTTATTTATCCCTCATTTGGTGAGATTTGTCTTTTGGTGAGATTTAATTGGTTCTTGATAATGTACTTGATTATAAAATTATTTGACTTGTTTATAAGTTTATTTATTCCTCTTTTGGAGAGATTTCTTCTTTAGTGAGATTTGATAATATGCTTGATTATGAAATTACTTGATTTGTTTGTAAGTTTATTTATTCTTCTTTTTGGTAAGGTTTCTCTCGATGTATTTAATTAATATTTTTTTGAGTATTATATTTCTTTAAAAATAGGGCTTCAAAATAATATGATTAGGGATTAGGGAATCAAAATCACTTGACTTTAATTATGTCTTGTACAAAAAGTCCTCTTTAGTCGGAGTCTAAATTCAAAGTTCTTATCATAGTCTTATCAAATCTACTTTGAAATCCAAACATAATCTTCCATACTGAATATTTTTCATGCAGGCTTATTTTAAAAGTTTGGTATAATTGGGTTAGTTTATTTTTTACTCTTTGTCTTTATAATTTTAGATATATTATAATATTATTTTTATTTATTTTTCTAAGTTTTTTATTTTACCTTATACGACGATGACTAGTATATAAAATAAACAAGATCCACACTCATGTGAGAGACAAATCATATAAGTATATATATATATATATATATATATATATATATATAAATGAAATTGATATTTTCATAATATTTTTTAATATTTTCACATGAAAAGTGTTGTTATAGATGTATAACGACGGTGAAAACTGTCGCTATAGGATCATAGCTACGATTTTCATGTGAAAATATTATTTTCTATTGTGAATTTATCAGTTTTTATATATATATATATATACACACACACATACAAATGTGTATATATTTCATGATGATGATAATTATCTATCTTATCAAGAGGAGCACTATTATTCTTTAAGAATAATACTACAAACACAAACTATTTTATAAATATTTTATAAACTGTTGACGTGACATACTCCACATCAGTTTTGTTGCTTAGGATTTACATTGTTTGGATTTTTTTATTTTAAAAAAGTTGATGTGGAATTTATCACATCAGCAATTTATAAAATATTTATAGAATAGTCTGTATCTATAGCATTACTCATTTTTCAAACTCTTGGTTTCTCGTATTTTTTAAATTTTTTTATCTTAATATTTATATTTCTACTCTCTTTTTCAATTCTATTATTCACCAACTCCGGATTTCTCTCACTAATTAAATTATATATATATATATATATATATATATATATATATTTTTAAAATTTACACACGATTGTTTGTCAAGTAACTAATATACATACAGCCAGTTCATATCCTCATTGGAATCGTGCTATATTTATTGGAAAAAAGAGAGCATACTTCCTCTCTTCAAAATACAAGATCAATATTAATTTCTTAAAAATTAATTTAAAATATTTTTAAATTTAAATTTGACATAATTTATTTAAAATTTTAAAATAATAAATTTTATAAATAGTAGTACTTCTTAAATAGTTTATGATATTCGTAATTATATAATATATTTTTTTGGAAAATCAAAAAAACTTAAATTTAGAAAGGAGTGCATCCAAAAGATTCAGACGAACACCCATAACAAATACAACCTGAAAAATTGCTACATAGTGAAAAATATCCCACTGACCAACTTCTATTCCTACCTGATTATGCAAAACAGGAAATTTAAAAAACAAGAATATTGCTTAGAGTTACAACTAAGAAAGTTAACTCGATTATCTATACGTGCATCAATTCACCATTCACTTGCACTTACAATTGTTTTATTAGCAATCACCCTCCAACCTACATACATACTCATCTTCAAAGTTCAAACACTGTCTTATTACTTAGTAATCATATATTCCATACGATTGCAACAGATAAAATATTAAGCTTTATAAATATTTTTATTGTAGACCCACCATTGGCCAAGTGCTTTTAAAAGAATTAATAGACAAACTAAAATAATTAATATTAATTTTAAGTGTGAAAATGTTTAAAATTACTTTTAAAAAATTAATATTAATCTTATAATTTGGAACGGCATGAATCCTTTTTAAAAGAGTCGAGACATATCTTATGTATATATATTCCCTCGTATCAACTGAAAAGTAAGATATATGCCATTTTTCTTTCAGTTTATATGAATTTGCCGCTGTAAATAGTAATAATAAAAAAATAATCACTTATAGGTTGCTTTCTGAACAACCTTATGAATCCCAAGTATTCAAATTGAAATGGTGTATGAGGTAGTTTTATTCTTGCTTTTGACTTTTAATGAGTGCAAACATTTGATACGAATATATATATATATCAAATTTATAAAGAAAGATGTTATGTGAAAGACTAAATAATGTTCATCGTACGAAGCACATTACATTAATTAAGTAGAACTATTTATAGGTTAAAGGATTAATTAACTACAAATCCCATACAATTTATTTCTTGGTCAAAGATGTGTACCATAAGTAATTGATAGGCGCTATTTGTGTGTACCATACATGTAGACAGTACGTAGTCCAAAGAATTTATTGATAATATATAAGAAGTAGGAAAAAAAAGGAAATTGTTAAATCCACACTAGAAAATGTTATTTTCACAACAAAAGCGTTGCTATAGATCCTATAGCGATGATTTTCTACTGCGACACTTTTGTTGTGAAAATAACATTTCCTTAATGTTATGGTGGTTGGAAATTTTTATATCCGAATATGTTTTTTTTATGGCCATGTTTCTTTGATATACTTGTATAATAAGGTTTAGAAAAGAAAAGATAAGAAAAGGTGGAAAACATAAAGAAGTGGTTTGAAACTATTTGTTTGTTTGCAGCCCACATAGACTGCGTGTTTGTCTTCCAACCTTACACTTGGTATTAAATTTTTGATATCACCTGATGAAACAGAATGTACCATTTTTTTTTTCTGACCTTAATTTTGACCCTTTTTCACATTGTGCATGATCATGCGACCGCGTGCTCCTACAGTACTCTTGCTTCCTTCTCCCTTCCACTGATTATTTTGGTTAGGCTAGGCATGCACTTGCTTGGTTTGGTTCAGACTTGTCAAGTTTTGACCATTGATCAGGTTGAGACAAACTCGGGCTGAACAATTTAGTTGAAAATGTGATATGTTGCAAATCAGACCAAGTCAGGCCAGACTCAGACGGTCCAAATACCATGTAGATATCATGAGGTGAGTTATACTACTGGGCCAAATACCATGTGATATTGGGGCTATATTTTAACTAGGCAATGCCTTTTTAGACCAAGTGGACCTTTGTTCATGCCTAATTTAGGGTGCATGAAATCCTTCATTTATTTTTTCATTAGATAATTTAATATCCACATTTTCCCAGAAAGATGATATCACGCAGAACACTTCATATGAAACTAATTTCTCTTCATGTTGCATGATCCACCCAACTCAATGAAGTTAATGTGTTAAACAAGGTGGATTACTTTCTGAATCTGTACGTATTATTTTGATTTTTTTTGGTTATTCATTTATTCTAAAATTCTTGGTAATTGACGGAGATGTAGTTTCATCATCTATTTTAGTTTTTTGATGTTCTGATCATACATATGGTAATCTGGGGTTGCTCTTTTTCATCGGATTATCTTCTACAGGTGATTTAACATTTATAGAATACGCAAGGGAATTAATATAACCAGATAAGAGCTAGGTTCCACAAATTTTCTTAAAATACCAAAGAACTATACAGATTATCTACAATTCAATGCTGAAAACCCAAAAGAAAATAAAGGGAAAATCTGTAACACAGTTCACTTAAAAGACTAATCTTCAGTCCTCATCCTCTTCCCTTGGAAAGACAGAGACCAAAATTATACAGATAGATTATCTACAATTCCTTCAAATGATTGCATGCATCCATGCAAAACTAATCTCTCAAGTTTCGGAAAATGACTACTAGAAGTCACCCTCCATTCCTCAAGATTCATCCATGAAAGTTTCAAGTACTTGAGCTGAGGAAATTAACTCCCCATCACTTGTCTCCCACCTCGGCCCCCAAGAAGGAATTAGGTCTAGGCGAGGTAATTTGGAATTTTCTTTCCAACCTACGTACACGACCGCCTGCTAAAGTTAGTTTCTTGAGAGATGGAGGGAACTTACTCGAGCTGAGGAATTCTTGGAGGAAGTATTTGTCCAAGTCCTTGGCAACAGTTTTTTTTCGGTCCTTGCAAGAATTCCTGCCAGCCTTTAAGCAGCTCTTGTACAATTCTCCTGCCAGCCTTTCTTCACTTAAGCCACAAATATATGGTCTTCTTTCTTGACAATGCAACTTAGAATCCGCATCAACAAATCCCTCCTTCGATACACTCGAGACACATAAGTCCATGCCCGAACATAAAAGTGATGTAGAATGCAAGGATATATCATTGTAAACTTTTCCAGCCAAAGTTGTCTTCCCAATTCCAGCCATTCCCACAATCGAAACAACTTGTAGTTGCTTCTCGTTGCCTCATCATCGAATCCCACAACAATGTCTTCTTCCTCTAAACTCGGGCCTGACAGATTCTCCAAGGAAGATGGTACTTCAGCTAGCTGGTGGCAATCCAATGCCATCATACAAATTGTTGCCGTAAATATCCATCCCCTTTTTCTTGATGGGCATAATATCTTGTATGTATGAAGCTTTCGTGCCCAGTTGAATGATGAGTGAAGTAGTTTTGCCTGAGGGCATGTAGCACAGAAATGTCATTTTGAGTTCTTCATGATCATCATGCTCATTGCGTATCTCCTCTGAAGCAGAGAGGAAGGCTCAGCTCCTCATCATAATTAAAGAGACTCCATCTCATCATTCTTTTTAGAATTGCCACCATAGCTAAGTATTTGCTGCAGGTCCTCTAATATGAAATCAACAACAGTGGCAGCCATTTCTCTACAGAAATGAATTTACAAGGAAAAGTGATGAATCTGATAATAGAAAATGAGATATTGAAAGCTCATTAACTAATGTTAATTATTTTTCTTTCTTCCACAGAAGAATAAAAGTGGGGTTGTTGTGCTGTGCAGTAAAATTACATATTATGCATAAGCATTTATAGGATGTGGGAATTAAAGTTGAAGTGGAAGCCACACTATTAAAAGTAGAAAAAAGAAAAAGTTTAAAATGAATAGTCTTGGTAAATTGAAGTGTTTGTCACTTTTTTTTGGGCAAGTGGACAATGATGGGCTCTGTCTGCTATAATTTATAGCTCTGTCTGCTATGATATTTTTTTTGATGATATAAGTCCTATTTAACTCCTCAGGTTTTTAGGCATGCTACAGATAAACTAATTATATAAAATACTCCTTCCATCTCAAATTATCTGCATTTGTACACTTATTAAGAACTGTAATTATTATGTCAAATTTATCATTAAAAGTACAATTAGACCCGTAATTATGCAATAAGGAGTACTACTTAGGAGGAGGAGGAATAAATGACAAGGGTAAATGTGTACTATAACTATTTTAATTGTCTAGAAAAAAGTGAAATGCAGTTAATTTAGTATAACAACAATTATCTAAAACTGCAGTTAATTTGGGAGGGAGTAGCAAATTGTAACCCTAAAAATTAGTTTTGAAAAATAAATTGTGAATTTTTAGGAAAATTTAGTATGTGCAGAAAGAAGTCTATATAACCATGTAGGACTTCCATTATCTGATGGGGTTGAGGATGACTTATAAAAAATAAATAAAAATACTCTGAGGTGCCTTCTCTGGGTTTTTAAAGTAGAAAAGAAGTCTTGTTCAAGGGAGGAAAAAGATTAGTGAAATAATGTATGTCAGATAAATATGCGATTACGATAAGTATATAAATTTATACGATAAAATAGAATAAATAATTTTTAAATATCTCATATATACACGTCACACTTATAATTCAAGTGAATTTTTTTATAGGACTCAAAAAATTAAAAAGAATCCCGTCGTCTGGGACTACGAGAAAAGTTTGTGTAAATCGCATTGATCAAAACACACTTATTTAACAAAAATTTCTTTAAATTATTGACATATTGAATACATAATGGTTAGTCAACACTCCAAACAAGACTTGTTACCAGCAAGAAGGAAAAAAATGGGATGAGGACTCTCCCTTCTTGTTGGCTTCCTAGTTCCCAACTCTGCTTCACATTTGACCTCAGAATTTTTGGAGAGTAATATAATTTTTTTTTTAAATTTCTAGTTAAAAACACTTTAAAAGCATTTTCCACTCTTGTATATATTTAATAAAAAACAAAATAAGGAAAATGTGAGTGGGTTAGAATTTAGATGACCGAAACTCTTAATATTCTTGCCGTTTTAAAATTTTGGATGTGAACAAGTGTGATAGATAGAGAGATGACAGTTGTGTGTATATACAGTAAAATCTCAATAAATTAATATGATTGGACCATGATATTTTATTATTTTATAGAGATATTAATTAACCAATAATTTAATATTTATTATAAAAATAACGGTAAAATTGTTACCGTTAAACTGTTGAAATAACCGGTGATAAAAATACAGTAATACGCGTTGTTGCATAGTAGCACACGGTATTGCACAATATTTTGAATTATTAATTCTTACGTAAGAAGTCACTTACTCAATAATTGTTACAGTAATTACTGTTCAATATTTTATAATATTGACTCAATAATTGTTACATTGATAATTGCATAATTGCTACGTTGATATTTCATATTATTGATTCAATAATTGTCATTGTACAGTATTTCAAATTATTAAATCAATAATTCATATTATTTTAATAATATGATTAGATAACATTATTAACAATGTCTAAGAAAGTTCTGTCTAGGAAAGAGGTTGATTAATTGCGCGCCAGTAAGGACAAATAATTATCGGAAGGCCCCCTCTTTCTTAGGAACGACCCGATTGTCAATATTGTAGTTATGTAAAATTATTTGTGAATCATTAATTATTAATTTATATAATAAAAAAATATTTATTTTTGTGGATATAAAAGAACGAATTAGTGCTGAGGTGTTTTTATCAGTATTTTGGTGTGAAAAATCACCCGTTTATGGATTTCGGCCATTTTTCGTTGGGAATTTGAAAAAACTTCCTTCTACAAAGTTGTAGAGAATTAAATTTCCTATGAAAAGGACATAGACTTTGTATTTTTTTGATAAAAGGACTATTTATTATAAATTATTAAAATTTTGAAAATAGATATTTTTATTAAAAACATGGGTGGGCCCACTTTTGTCTTGTGTGGAAAAAATGCTGATTTTTGAGTCCAATTATGTGTGTAGCAGCCAGCAGCCTCCAATGTTTTCAAATCAAAATGTGCACCTGCGTAATATTTTGTCAATCCTGGTGTGCTAAGCATTTTCTATAAATAGGATGCTTAGTTAGAAATGAAAATCACATCAGAATCAGAAAACTTTCTCTATAATATCGAGCGTATTTCTTGTGAGTATTTAGATACTTTGAGTGTTGAGAACAATGCAAATTTTTGTCATCATTATATTTGATATTCCAGTCAGATTTAGTATTATACTAAGGTAAGGGATATTATTTTTCGAGTAAATGATGTTATTGTCTTTCAATATTCACAAATAATATTATTTTCTTTCATATTCCATATTATGGAAGTAATAATATTTCATTTCATATTCCTAAATCTGAACTTACCATGGTAAGTATTGCTTCTATAATTCCTGAAATGATCAGAAATTTCTTGAATTTTGCGCTTCATCTAGTATCATTTCACCGGAATAATTTTCTAAACTTTCTCGTTAAATTTTTATCTTTTCATGTCGAGTTACTATTCACGGAGTACTATTCACGTTAAAAAAATAAAAAATAATTATCTTTGATTGGATCCAAGTTTTGATCTTCATTCTTGAATTTTGCTCCACAATTGATTATTACGGAGTATTATTGAACTTAGATAAACTAAATTATGAATCCCTAATATTTGTCATTTATCTCACTAGATTCGTTATTCGTATTATTTTTCATCATCCTCAGTCCTAAATGGTGATATAACTGAATATCTTTGGCCTGTTGTGCAAAGATGAATGATTACTTGATGAATATCTTTACCCTGTAGTACAAAGATGAATGATTACCTGATGAATATCTTTGACCCGTAGTGCAAAGATGGACAGGTGTTGAGATGAATATGACCAACTGGTGATACAAATGAATATATTTGGCCCGTAGTGCAAAGATGAATATTTGGTTCGAGATGTATATTGATTTATATTACAGGGATAAAATATTAATGATGGACTTTTAAATCATAGAAGATAGTAAAATTCATTCTCTACTTAACTCTTCTAATGAATTGTTATTTTCGCTGTGAATATTGATCTAAAACTTGTTGTCCATTATATTTTATTTGATTTATTGCAGGCTAACGATAATTTATTTTTCATTATCTTAGTCATAATATTCTTTACTGGGCTAGTTGAGCTCACCCTTTTCATCTATGGTTCTCTTTAGAAAATGAGAATATCGCTGAGACTAGTCGAAAAACAGTGTGATGATCAGAGTTAGATTTGTAGAAGTCCTCATTATTCTATAAAATAGTGAGACAATTATTGTAATGAATAAGGAATGAATTTGAATGTTTATATTTCGTATTATATACGATTGTATTGAAACTCACAGTTTGAATGGTTGTATTTTGAACGACCGTTTGTTATAATAGATTGTATTTAAATTCTGTACCAAGTATTTGACGACTCAGAATGAGTTGAGTATTGAACCTATTTTGGGGGCGTCACATTATTCATTGTATTTTTACTAAAAACATTCAATGTATGATCGTGATAGAAAATACTATATACCACATCTAACAATGGCTTCTCATTTAAAACAAACAACTCTAGAATCATATTTCACTAAATTATCTTAGTTATGTTTGTGTAAATTTATATAATTATTAATTTATGATATTAATGGGACCCTATATTTACATAGGAGTTTTTTAAAAATATATTATTTTATTATCTTATCGAAATTTATTAATTTTTCAACGGATCCAAGTCGGGATCAAAAAAAAATATTATTTTAAAGAGTTTATTAATTTATCGAGTATTAATTTAAAGAGGTTGTACTGTATGTATGTTTGTATAAAAATGCTACTCCTCCATTGAATACCAATTAAATTATTAACATTAATAATTAAGGTCAAATAGCAATATTGAAACGGAAAGAGTCAAATTAAAGCTAGGAAGAAGCATCTCTATTTCTCTCTCTTCCCCGTCTGAAGAACTCCCGGAAAGACAAACGAAAAATACTCCACACCCGTTGCAAAGATGAGTAAAAAGAGCTGAAGATTACAAAAGATTCTACCTTTTAGCTTCTCCTTCTTTAGCTCTGGTATGTTTTGATCCCTCTCTTGTATTTCTCTCTTTAATTATGTTGAAAGAAAAAGAAGGTTCAACTGATTGTGGAGGAGGAGGAGAGAGCTCTCAAAACAAGCTCACACATCATCTTTCTGGCGAAAATCGGGACGACCCAAATGATAAAATGAGGTTTTCTGAAAAGGGTATCGATTTTCTTAGACAATCAGAGATGGATTTCGATGTGTTTCAATCAAAACCCTTAAAATTTTGGAATTCTGGCTCTCAGGAGCTGACTCTTAGTTATCTGTGTGATAATTCCAAATTGGGTTTTCTTGATAAAGAGATTCCAGGGAGAAATTTACTGAATTCCATTGAGAAAGTGAGTTACAAAGGTAAAGTAGTTTCTGAGGATCAGATTCAAGATGATCCTAGATGGGTAGAGAGAGATTTTCTACAATTGAATGAGATTAGGGGAAATTCTTCTAAAAGAGAGGTTCAGGACGAAGAAATGGATAGAGAAAATACAGAAAAGAAGCCAAAGCTAGAAACTCTTAATCTTTCTTTAGCTTTGCCCGATGTATCACTCTCTCTAGCTGCATCGAATCCCGTGCAAAATGCTGATCCTCCCATTCGTCCAAAGCCTAGTCCAAGTGTACAATCTTTAGCACCTTCAAATAATAACACACAAACCACATACTCCAATGATTTTACTGCTGCTTCGATGTCTTATTCATATTCACACCCATTTTCGCATAACGCCAGTTGCTCACTAACCCGAAATTCAACTGAATATTATGAGAATTCGGTAGGGAGTCATAGGAGGGACTGTGATTATATATGGAATGCTGGAGAGGGTACTAATGGATCGGTTCATAGTCGATTTCGGCCAGTTGGTGATGGCGTTGCACTGTCCAATCATGGCGGTGGAGTTTTCCCATTGATGCAAGGTAATCGCCCAGTCACTAAGGACTCCTCTAATCGTCTTTATAGAACAACAAGCTCCGACAACTATTCATTTTTCCCATCTGAATTGCCTGCGAGGCCTCAGGTGGACACTCAATCAGGAGATTCAAGAGCACGAGGATCTGATCAGTTAAGAGGACTGGAGAGTTTAGATGGAGGGAGTGACCGAAAGCTTTCTAGACCAGAGAGGATTCTTCGAGAAATACTATCGGAATCTATTCCTGTCATGGCTCAGATAATTCAGGAGCTGTCTGATGAAATAGTTGAATCCACAAAGGAATACTTGAAGAATGTAATTGCCACTCCAGAGAAGAGAGAGGAACTAGTGGGCCTTCAGAATAGGCTCGCGAGAAGATCTGATTTTAACAATGAAACTCTCTCGAAGTCCAACAAAAACCAACTTGAAATTTTGGTTGCAATAAAAATGGGTCTTGGAAGCTTCTTATCTAGCAGAAATCGCCTTCCCATGACTGAACTGGTGGAAATTTTCTTGCTAGAAAGGTGTCGAAACGTGAATTGTAAGAGGTTATTACCAGTTGAAGACTGTGAGTGCAAGATTTGTTCAACTAAGAAGGGATTCTGCAGTGAGTGCATGTGTCCTGTGTGTTTGAACTTTGACTGTGCCAATAATACTTGCAGTTGGGTTGGTTGTGATGTCTGTTCCCATTGGTGCCATGCAGTCTGTGGTATCCAGAGAAATCTCATAAAGCCTGGTCCTAGTTTGAAAGGCCCATCAGGGACTAATGAAGTTCACTTTCACTGCCTTGGCTGTGGTCATGCTTCTGAGATGTTTGGGTTTGTTAAGGATGTGTTTATGTCATGTGCGAAGGATTGGGGTTTAGAGACCTTGTTAAAAGAACTTGACTGTGTTAGAAAAATCTTTAGGAGAAGTGAAGATTTTAAAGGTAAAGAGTTGCATGTAAAGGCTGACGAGATGATATCCAAACTCGAGAATAAGATGATGTCTCCTTCAGATGTCTGCAGTTTCATCTTTCAGTTTTTCACTAGTAAGTATCCAGACCAAGAATTACTGCATTTTGTTCTTAATTTGTTATATATATTCTTATTATTTTGAGCCAGTAATGGTGGTGCTTCTAAATGTCTTTGAAATTTACACAAATATGTGAACCAAAATTTATTAAACATAAAGGATTTGGCTTGATTCTCTGTCTCCTGTGGATGTATTTTGGCTTACATTGAACTTTCTTAAATTTCGAAACTTTATTGGTGTTGTCTTGTTGATTATTCATTAGTCTGGTTCTTAATTACGTAGTACAAAAATGTGCATGTTTGTGTTGAAAATGAACGACGCCAGATATGTACTAAGCCATGTGAAGCTCCAAGGCTTATTGTTATCTAAAAGAAGAAATTTTTTGTTTTTAGTCTTGGAACTAGGCTGCAAGTACCAAGACTCTGAATACAAGAAACAGCAGGACATTGACCAGGGCTATTTACTTTATCAAAGAGTCTGTGTCAATAGATGAAGAGTCAAACAATAGACTTAGTTATATTAAACGGGTAAGTAAGAAAATGAAACAAATGACATCTGGAGGAGTAAAATACAGTTGACGTCCCTGTGGTTCACACCGTGTTGAACATAAGTCCTTGTGTTCTTAAAGTAGTCACATAACCTCCTTGTGATTTTTGCAAAAACTTGTCTATGCTGTAAGAACTATGTGAGCAGATGTCAAAATGGTGGAATTACATAAAACCCTGTGGGGAAGGGGGTGTCATTCTCAAGTACACTAGGAATTGCATGTGTTGTATATTTCTTGATCCTAAATGATATTTGGTTATATCTTAATCTTACTGCTCAAAGTGAGTAGGTGATTAAGCTAGATGCTTGAGGTGGAAACTTTTTTGCTTTGGAACTTAGGTTGAAGTGGATGCTTTTTTAAGATAAACTTTGTGAAAAGAACTTTCTGGAATCATTTGGAACAAGAAACCATTACTTTGTGTTGCAAACCATTTTCATCTATGATTCATGCAGAATTTTTTTTTGAAAAGGAATATTTTAAGTTGTTGCTAAATCCAATAGCATTCACATTTCACTCGTGACAAGATTCTTATTAGCAGTCTCACTCATTTGAACAACTGCAATTCTGCTATCCATTCTCTTTTATTTGATATTAATGGTATCAGTATGGTGTAAAGGTTACATGGGGTCATAAAAGTTTGGTATTGTGTTAATAAAGCCAAGCGGACATTGAACTCGAGATTCATCCTTCTAGTTAATTAATTAATTTTCCTGGTTTCAACCCCCCAACCCCCCCCCCCCCCACCCCCCCAAAAAAAAAAAGAAAGAACCGTCTATCAACTGCACGTATGAATAATAAACTGACGATGCTTACTCTTTCAAGCATTTGCCTTGAAAAACTTTTATAGAAACCTGTGCATGTATCCTTGTTGAATTTTTACACTATTCCTTCGCTTTTACAACTTCTGAGTCTTGTTGTATATGATATTTTTTTCATATTCTATTTTTGATAATAATGCACGAGCCTGCCTAACTTGGTTGTTTTTGTGATTAATAGATGCCGAAGGCATGTCGGACTTTCCTGGTTCCAGTGTCCCCTCAAAGAACTTGATATCAATTCAAGGCACCCTTCGAAAAGATGCCGCACCTCTTTCAATACCCAATTCTCTCCCACAAAAATCCTCTTTCTATAACACTGGCTCTTCAAATGGAAGGCGGGATATTATGTTGCCACAAGATCTCCATCAGAATGATCTAAAAGCTTGTCTCATGAGTGAGAAAGTAATTGAAGATGAGTGGTCTGTAAAGTTACCAAAGAAAGATGGGTTTGAAAGCTTAGAAAGCATTGTGCGAGTTAAGGAAGCGGAAGCCAGAATGTTCCAGAGTAGGGCTGATGAAGCAAGGAAAGAAGCAGAAGGGTACAGAAGGATGTTAAGAATGAAGAATGAGAAGTTGGAAGAAGAGTACGCGGAGAAGCTAGCTAAATTGTGTTTGCAGGAAACTGAGGAAAGGCGGGGGGAAAAATTGGAGGACCTCAAGATGTTGGAAAATTTGCATTGCGATTATTACAAAATGAAAATGAGAATGAAAGCTGACATTGCAGGGTTAGTGGAGAGAATGGAGAATACAAAGCAGCAGTGGGTGTAACCATTTATTGTTTCCTTTTCAAGCGACATTGATTGCTTATTACTGACAAGATAATTGGTTTTAGTTTTTCGTTTCAATCTGTCGTCTTGTTGACATTTTGGATTTTATGTTTGTTCTCAAAATTAATGTTTTGTTTGGAGATGTCATTTAATTTTGTTAGTTACATCTTAACATGAGCTGAACAAAATTCAACTGAAATTTTGAACTAATGATGATTGATTGTTTACAATAATGGCTGGGGTAAATGGCATATGGATTGATTATTTATATATTCCCTCTCTCAGTTTTTATTTTATTTTATTCAAGGAAGATTACTACAGCATATCAACACCTGCACTCAAATATTACTATATGATTGATTTGAGCCTATAATTATTACTTGTATGCTGTTGGATTTTCTCAATTGATAAGATGAAGCAAATATTAACAGATGGATGGATCAAGAAAACACCTCCCACACGGCTTATTATTCTTTCCCTTTTTCACTCTCTTACCTTTGTGAATCTTGAGAGTAAACAATCCAGAAGTAAGCTAAAGCCCATAGGCTATTTAGAAAGGAAAAAAAAAACTATGATACGAAAAAGAAGGGATATTATAAATTTTCACAAAGCTAATACAATCCTATTCGCATCCTTTTTCTAACTCAAGAATGTCATCTTTAATAATGTAATGTAGTATAAAATTTTTAAATTTTCATTTGTTCAACATTCATTATTCACAAAAATAAAGGATAATCACATGAAACATAGCCTTCTCTCTCCCACAATCAGAAGGGAAGAATTCTTATTCTCCTTCACAAAATGATGGAGCATATTAATTACATGAATCGTCATCCAAGTCTTTAAAGTACTAGTAACCTCTTGGAAGAATAACAGCTAAGCCAACAGAGATTCCAAAGAGGAGAATTAACAGTCCAGTAAAATTCACAACTAGTGCTTCTTGGCTTTGCCGCAGGCCTAAGAAAATGAACCTCTCCACCAAACCAGTTTCAGCAGTAACTATTGCCATGAAGAAAATAACTATGCCAAAGAAAACGTGCCACGGAGCCAGCCTAGACCTTGTTCCCGATTCTGCTCCAGGGAACATGAAGGAGAAAAAGGCCAAGAGCCACTGCAAAATAATTGCAAGATTATGTTTTTGATGTTTTGTACAAAGGAAATTTATCAATTAAACTATTCTTTTTGGAACAAAAGTGTTGGTGTTACCTGCAAACCAAATAAGCAGAAGGTGGACAGGCCAATCCAGGAATGTAGGGTGTACATATTTGGAATAGCAAGCTCATTGTGAAACTTGAAAACTGCATAAATCCCCACAATTCCGGCTACTAGAGCAATGAAATGAATTATCAAGTGAAATAATTTCTGGGTATTTCTTGTTCCCGGGATTGTCTTGTATGTCATGATTGCTGATTCAAAAATCATATTAAGTTGGTTCTTAACAAACTTTCGCATATGCAGTAGTTTTGTCAAGTTCATAGTTTACAGGAAACTAAGCTTTAATACAAGGTTTGATGAATCAACAAAAGATATGAGCTATTCTACTTCTAAACACTTACCTTCTCCTACAATTAAAACAAACCCAACAGCCATGAACAATGGGTGCAGCTGTACAAGAAGAGGACAGAAATTTAAACTCCAACACAAATAATTATACATATGAATAAGACTTGAGAAAGAAATTACATTGAAAATCTTCTCCTTAATGTTGGATTCGAAAGCAAGGCCTTGTCGAAAGTGTAGTAGCCAAACAAGTACAAGGGTAGTCACTGCTATGACCAGCAAATGGGCAAAAATAGTGACCGGTAGCGCGGACAAACGGAAGCTTGAACTATTCTTAGCTGCCATTGCAGCAGCACTAGTGTCTGTGTTGGGAGAAACCAAAAATGAAAACAGAGGAAACAGAGTACGTTGATTATGTTAAAAGCATTGATATATACGTTAGGCAAATGCACAAGGAGTATAGTTTTTATCAAGCGGTCGTATAGAAAGACAGTTTGTTGCTAATGAAATAATGGGATACAAACATAAATGGAATTTGATAAATACCGTCCCGCCTGCTCTAATTTAGCAAATTTTATTTGTCTTGTACACTAGTGAAGCACTTCATCAAAACTGCGTTGCCCTTACACGGCTGGCACAAAGTTTGTGGTAATTTTATAAAAATTATAGTACAACTATTTCATGGTTAGGTATGAACGTTACGGACGTTATAGTTTGTCTATATATATATATATACATGTAAAAATTGCATATAGGCATCAGAGTGTGATGCCATATACAAAAGGCTAAAGAAAAAGAATAAATTAGCTCAAAAGTCTCATCAGAATTTGTGTTGTAATATCTATCTATATGGCTGTGTGTTTAAGTTTGAGTCACTCTCAGTTAAACTTAATTACTCAAATAAATAAACTGGCTAAGATTGTTATGAACACTTGTCAAATATCTTGAAATGTAGACAATTAGTATGGCACTATCCTTCTTTTGAGTTTTAGTTCCGTTTCTGTGTGTATATTAGCTAGTCATTTGCCAAGGCAATGAAAGATGATAAAGATAGCCATGTGGTTCCTTTTAATAAACAGCTCTATATATATAAAAAAAAGCTTGTTAAACTTTTGTGAGGATGGCACAATAAAAATTGACATGTTCTATTGGAAAATATATCATTTTTATTAATTTTGATCTATAAACCTCGTCTTTATGTTGCTTGATTATATTTTTTTATTACCCGTAATTAGTTTAAATGTGATCTAATTAGCAAGAATTTTCAACATCACTTATTTGTATAGACTCATATTTGTATTTTAACTATTCAGAGGACCTCTTAATACAAAGATGTGAGTTGTTAAGATAGATTAACAGATGGACTCTTAAGATGCAATCAAACACCACTTACTTGCATCTCTACCCTTCCCTTTTCTTATATTCGACTTGTGGAATCTTTGAACGTGCAACAATTACTATATCAACGCCATTTTAAAATATATACACGTGCACCACAAAAGTAAGAAGAATCCATTCCATTCCATAAATGTTACTCCAACAAAACACAATAAACATAACAATTAAGTCCACCCTTATGTCCTATATATGTTACTAAGTAGAATTTGTCAAACATTTGAACTGGCCACGGTCCCAACTTGTCCAGCCTTGTGGCCGCCGCCCTGTGGAAGAAAAACAGTGAGACCGACGGAGATTCCAAAGATGAGTATTAACACTCCGACAAAATTCATGATGAGCGCTTCTTGGCCGTGTTGTAGGCGTAGGAAAGTGAATCTTGCCGCCAAGCCCGTTTCGGCACTCAATATCGCCGTGAAAAATATAACAACGCCGAAGAAAACGTGCCACGGCGCCGCCCTTGCCCTTCTATACATTGATGCACCCGGGAAGTAGAAGTACAGAAACCCCAAGAGCCACTTAAACAAACACATGTAAGGTTACGGTTAATAGTATAATAATACACACCGTACGTAGCCTTAATGAAGAGGAAAGATGATATCAACCAACTAATTAATTACCTGCAAAGCAAATAAGCAAATGGTGGAGATGCCAAGCCAGGAATGCAAGGTAAAGAGATTTGGAACATTAACCTCATCGTGAAATTTGAAGACTACATAAATCCCCACAATTCCGGCAACTAGACCGATGAAAAGCAACATCAGGTGAATTAATTTCTGAGTCTTTCTCGCCCCCGGGATTGTCTTATATGCTATGATTGCTGCTTAATTCAATCAAATTAATTAAATCATATATACATTTATTAATTAAAATGCATGATTAAAGAAAATATTTATTTATTACAAGATTACAACTATATATACCGTACATTAACTAATGTTTCTTAGCTACCTTCTCCTGGAATCAAAATAAGTCCAATTACCATCAAAGGTGGGTGCACCTGCAACAGATAGCTAAAACTTTATACTTTAATTTTATCAGTGTGTGTGTGTGTGTGTGTATGGTAATATGAGTGTTAAAAAATAAATTAAGTACATTAAAAATCTTGTTCTTAATTTCGGATTTGAAAGCAAGGCCTTCGCGGATATGTAGGAGCCAAACAAGTACAAGGGTAGTCACTGCTATGAACAGCAAGTGAGCAAACACAGTGACCGGTAGCGCAGCCAAACCGAAGCTTGAACGATGATCTTTAGCAGCCATATATTTATTGGTTATGTCGCAGGCTGATCGACCTCTATGGAAAGAAAGAATGAAAATGAAGTTGTTTGAAGAGATTAATTAAGAGCTAGAGTTACAGCTAGCTAGTTGATATAATTGTAAAATCTTTAATTTGCTCTATAAAATATGTAGAGCATGCATGCAAATATATATATATATATATATATATATATATATATATATATATATATATTGCACAAGTTGTATAGTTTTCATCATCAATTAGATCTAGGTAACAGAAAAAATGGATTTAGCTAGCCGGCTACCCAAGCTAACCATGTCCAATGATCTAGATGGGGTATGGTATTTTAGCACGATATTTAATTATTATACTACTAGAGTAGTGAATATTATGGAAGCACTTCGTTAAACCTATGCTGCTCCTGCGGCCATGAGCAAAGATGCCAGTAGAATTAAAATAGTTTAATTATACATTATAGTTAGTCCCGTACGTGTCTATTTACTATACTATATACTCCATTGAATATTTGTATAGTACTCCGTTGTTTAAAAGTGAGAACAACAAAATGTATTGTATTTTGTATGGTATAATAATATTCCCTTTGTTCCTCCTTCACTGATTCCTCTCTCTTTAATTTGTACAAAAGCCTCTGAGCCCTGAGCCTTTTTATATGCCTATCTGTGCTCCTCCTCTCTTAATTTCCATCTTTTTGAATTTTACAAGCTGGTTTGAATTTAACCAAAACCTAAACCAGCCCCACATATAAAGGGATAACACGGATTAGCATACACCACACGTTTACTTTTTGCTTCTCCTGTATTCTCTATTTTTGTTTTCCCCTTTAACTCATAATAATTGTGGGGTATTGCAGCCGGTAATGTTAATAAATAATAAGGTGTTGTTAGAGAATGACAACGCAACGAAAATAATCACACAAAAAAAAGGAACTAAAATATTCACTAAAGACACAAATTTTATGTAGTTCACTCAAACATTTGGCTAGTCCATGATTGACGGCGGATTAGTTTCACTATTTTTTAGAAAATTCCATACCCCATTAACGTTTTGGGTAGTTTTACAGTATTGTATTAAAGTTAGTTGAGATCATACTTCACCCATAAGAGGTGCAATTTTAAATGGTTTGTTAAAATGAATCAGAAGTGTGAAATTAATCACTATAGTAACAAATTCCTTGATGCCTTGCTAGAGTTGAAAGTCTTCCCTACCTACCAAAACCAACACATGAAGCAATCCATAGATTCTCACAAGCTCTAGTTCTTTATTCCCTTTTCAACTGTGTCAAGGGAATTCGACGCCTATAAAAACTCATTTAACGCAACACAATTGTAAGTACGTTACGTACCGTCTGTCCCAATCATAATATATATATATACCAACCAGTACAGCTTTGTCTTAATTCTCTTCGTCCACCGTACCTACCATGGATATTATTTCTATCGACAGGACCGCATTTCAGCGCTCTGCCTCAAGAATAACAGTCGTAGCACACTTGCTCGGTATTACAGCCATCGTCCTCTTGCTTGTTTGGTTGTTGCATTATCGTGAGGGTTTAGACCTGGATTCCGATAATCCCACTCGCATTTTCAATGTAAATTATTAAATAAAAATCACTTCTCCATCTTCCCATGCAACTATATGATATTTTTTTTATCTTTTATTTTTCATAATGCTTGGACGGACATGCAGGTTCATCCATTCCTTATGTTCTTCGGATTTATCTTTTTCGCTGCAGAAGGTATAATAAACTCATTTGTAAAATTTGTCTTTCTTTTTCTTTTTCTATCACTTGAAATTGTAGAAATTTTGAGGTTGTTAGCTCAAAAAAGATTAGGTAGGTGTGATTTCGTGTTTTAATTTCGATCAGCGATGATGGCCTACAAGACGGTAGCGGCGACACACAAAGTGCAGAAGTTGGTCCACATGTCCTTTAACCTGATTTCAATAGTTCTGGGAATCATTGGGATTCATGCGGTATTCAAGTATCATGATAAGCTCAACTTAAAGGACATGACTAGCTTGCATTCATGGATAGGCATGGCCACTTTATGCTTGTTCATCTTACAGGTAACGCCACCCCCCCCCCCCCCCCCCCCCCCCACCCCTATAAATTAACAAGTTCATTAACACAACGCTAATGGGAAAAGTATTACTCCCTCTGTTTCACAAAATGAGTGATTATTTGGACTGCTTCATTTCTGCAGTGGCTGTTTGGGTTTAGTGTATTTCTGTTTGCACAAGCTTCGACAGCATTGACAAGAGCAAGGGCTCTCCCATTGCATGTAAATGGGGGTAGAGCACTCTTATACATGGCGGTATGCGCAGCCGAGACTGGGTTAATGCAGAAATCAACCTTCTTGCAGCTCAGCGATAACAGAGAATCGCACTTAATCAACGTCCTTGGAGTAGCAATCCTTCTCTTTGGCATCACAGTTGATATCTCTGTTGCTCTAGCACGCTACATATGACGGCTTTGTTTCGAGGATGTGCTTCTCATTTCATTTTCTTAAAACTTGTACTATAATATTGCAGCTGATTTGTTGTGCTGGATGAAGCATCATATTATTCTTAGTTTTATATATATGAATGTGGAGTTTTTGAATAAAATCTCTAGTTTTTATATAGAACCTAGCACAAAAGACTGATATATTTCTTGGGCAAAAATGAACATCAAAGTTTATACACATACATTCGGCTCCATTGCATAAAAACTACTTTCTCCAGTCCAGTTGGGTGGGGTGGGGGTCTTCATATATGTTAGCTAACCTTAAGATGCATCTTGGATCCATGTTACAATTAGTTGCTACCTACCAAAGCACAACTTGAATTCTGGATACCGAAGAAACTCGCTTCAAATATTTCTGCACAAAGCTACAAGGCTGTGTGGACACACCTACATCAGTAAAAGTTTAACTATACTTCCTCTGAAGAGCAGCCTACATGATAGGCCTGGATGCTATCCACGCCCTGGTCCTTCGCCACAGAAATTTGTTCACTTGGTGGAGTTTTACTAGTAGAAAAGTTTCGGTACGGACGCTGAACCGGAGGGAGTAGCAATGCAGATTGGTTGTCCATTGACAGTAGCCGTCCACATTTACTGCACCAAAAATATGCAAGTTTCATCAAAGCAGCAATAAGTATCAGGCATAATTTGTTAGGAGAAAACCGCACCTGCAAACTTTCGTGAATAGAGTCTGATAGCTGCATATCCATTGCTACAACAATTAGAAACCAGCATATGCTTAGAAGTTAGAATGTCAAAGCTAATGTGAAGTGGATACTGTAAACCCTGGAAATGCAAGAGACAATACCACTAGGAAATGTAGGGCTGTTTCAGTATTGATACCAGTAAAATACTGCAGTGCCATAGCAGCATCTTCCTGCAATAGGGTAATAATGAGAAATGTGTAAAACTTAACCATGTTGGGCATCAGCCATATGAGCTCAGAAATATACATAGATGTAGTTAAGGTTGCATAAGCAGTTACCGTGATGTGTCTGAATACATGATGAACAGAAAACCCCCTTGCATGTATATAGCTGCCACCCTTAAGAGGAATGTCACAAGGGTAATGCATAAGAAGTAGCTTACAAGGAGAAAGCAAAAAACAAAAGCAAAATGATGAAAATATGCATATAACATGGCTTGGACCAAATAAGCTACTCCCACACTGAATGTCAAATATATTAAAGAAGAAAGAAGCACATACTTAATTCAACCGAAAGCAAAATGATGAAAATATGCATATAAAATGGCTTGGACCAAACAAGCTACTCCCACACGGAATGTCTAAAATATTAAAGAAGAAAGAAGCACATAAATAATTCAACCGCTCAGATGCATTAGATCATTCTGTTTTACAAAACTTAGAGTGACCCTTACCGCTTCACTCTAACCTAACTAAAATTATAATTATTGGCTGTTTGATAATATGAAAAAGGACTGAAAGCTTTGAATGATAACTCAAAAGTGTCTGACATTTAGTTTCATGAAAAAGAATAATTTCCTCTTATCATTAGCAACATTCAAGACCTTAGTTCTGCCAACGTAACATTATTCTAAAACTGAACCAACTTAAGTAATCAAGGCAAATTCTAGAATAGGCTAATCATGAGAATCAAGAAAGCTTTTACCCAAAAAATAAATAAGAAAAGAAATAAATTGTTCCACCAAGTAAGGAAAAATACCTCATCAGGTGAAAAGAAAGCTACAGCATCAGGATAAACAGAACCAGCTGGATGCAAGGATATTACAGCTCTAAAAACAGAAGGAAACAACAACTCAATTACAGCAATCTTATCTGCAGCATCATCCTCCACCACTCCTTGTCTTAAATCATTTGAATTATGAAAGTCATGCTCTTCTGATGATTCTATCGATGTCTCATTGGACGAAGTGGGTAACAAGGCCGCTCGTTTTAGCCAATGCAACCGCTGGTATGTAAAAGTTTTTACATCCAGCACTTCTTTTCCCAGGCACAATAGAATATCTGATACTGTTCCCAAATTACTAAGCTCCTCTTCATGTCTGACAGTCGATGGTTGGTTACCACAGCGTTTCTTCAATGCTGATTCAGTTTCACTGCCATCATGCAGATGAGGAAAGAATCGCCTCTTCTGATCAGTAAATGCCTTCAAAGCCAACCTGCAAACATTCAGAAACATGTAGAACAGAGTTCATAAGCAATCCTATGAGAGAGAGAAAAGAAAGAAATGCTCTTGCAAATTAATGAATTCACCCATACAATCAGTAAAATTGTTTTGACATCACCGATGATTTTGGTCGGTAAACAAAACTTCATCAACCGTGTCCTTCTACATCAAGCGAGTGATTACAACAACATAAACTATCTCTAATCATGAGCTCAGTTAGTATAATATAAGATAAAGCAATAGTCAATTAGTCATAGTGTTACTGGCTGGTAAGTAACACAACTTTAGGCATGATACACCTGTTGATATGTAACGTCAGTTTGGATTACCAAACATCTATAAACCCTTACAATAAACTTCATAGAGGAGAACAGCTACCGCACATTGTGGTGGTTTTAGTTTTGAACTTGTGTTATTATAATCTGGTTGCCATTAGAGGATGCACTTTACTTGACCATAGAAAGAGAACCTCTCAAGTCCCTCACAACACTTGAAAGTTTCAATTGATATGAAACAGGTGGTCAACCTTGATCCAATTCATGTCTTGATGTCAATGAGCTCTTTAAAAATAGGTACAAAGTCGTGTATTGCTAATTTTTGGGAAATTTTCATTTCCTCCCATAGTTTGGCCTTATTCCACTAAGCACCCTTTGTACCAAAGATAGGTATGGCCTGTCGTTACTTCTCGTCCATGATTTTTAACAGTTCACAAGTTGGTCTACCAACAAACTTGCATAACGCTCAGGAATGAATTATTCTGCTACTAATCATTCTAGTCAAACTGTCAAAGCCTACTTTGCTAATTAATCATTCAGCTGTTTGGACAACAATTGAGCTCTGTGTGAATGTTTAATTTTTGTAATTTTTTCTTTCTTTTACAGAACTATGACAGAGAAGGCAACAGGCAAACCAAATACTGTCAAACATAGCATGCAGACGCGCACATATGCTCAAATAGAGAAGTAACTGAAACTTCTCCTTGATTTAATTGTGGGATTTTTAGAACTTATTATGTTCATGTTAGCATTCACCAACATATGTAATACACCTTGTTGTCAGTAGGATCTTCCTAGCAAGAATTCCATCAAATTAAAACACTAAACACTAGCCCAGTCAATATTAAGAGACAAAGGTAGATACCAGAGTCAGCTTCTTCTTCTTTTTTTAAATGTCAGAGCCAGTTTACTTAATAAGGAAATAACGACCTAGAGCTCATAGAAATATGTAAATATCCCACCTGGTCCGATCAACAGCAGATGCACCAGCCTGACCAGCAAGTTGACGTTTCCAAGCATATGCAACAACGGCGCCATCTGGGCAAACCAAAGGCATGTGGAGGCCCCAAGAATTACTTCTAGAGCGAAGAGACTCATTAAGAACCCCAGAATCTTCCAACTGCCTTCCTAACAAAAGCAAAAAGATTTAAATTCATACATACTAGCAGATATCAAAAAATAAGACCCTCAACCCCTCCATCGAATATGAGTATCCTACTTTTTTCAAAATATTAAGATTTGCATAGGACACACTTGGACATAATTTCATCCAATATTTTATCACTAATGATTTTATGCAAGTCTAAGAGTATAATATGAAATATCCAAAAAGATTTTGTCCAAGCGTGTCTTATACTTAATATTCTGTCAATCAATTCAATCAACATTTCTAACAGTACCAACACATAGAGTGGATGCTAGTTACAAAATTTTGGAACAAGGCATGCAAAATTTTCTTCCGGTTTTATGGCAATGCCAACTGAGATATTGCTGATATACTCATTAATTGCACCTTGATTAGTAAACATAATGAGTCAATCGGCATCCCCTTCATCATCACCATTGAATATTACACTGACACAGGAGCACCCAAGAGGCATAATAGATAGTTTAGAATCTGGAAAAGTTGTTCTTCTCAAAATTAAAGTTTAAGGCTTAAAAAATGTTTTTGCAGATTAGTAAATGTTTAGTCTTCTTCAATCCAACCTCCAACCTTATTACAATTGTTTGATCAATATTGTAGGCCTAATCCTAATTCAAATATAGATAGTTGTAAATTCAGTCCACGTGCATTCTAATAAGCACCCGAAACAAATTATTTTTTAACAAAACAATTAGTAATTTGTGCAACAAACTATAAAATCAAACAAACTTATTTCATATAAAAGAGTAACTAGAAACCCTAAAATCTAAACAGTTTAAAACAAAAACAAATACAAAAAATGCATAGACAGATAAATGGAGAGAGTTACCGATGGTCCGGAGATCTTGGAGGTAGTGGCGCATAGAAGCTTCCTCTTTGAGTATCAAATGCAAGGGTTTAGTTGACTGGTGAGGTTGTCCAGCCATAAAAAGGGCTTCGAGGAGCCGGTCTGCTCCCAGCCTGATATCGGCAATTAGACGGGAGGCGTGGCTCAGCCGATCCATTGCTAGCGCAACCTGTTTTGGCGGGGCATCTGCCGTTGACTCAGTTGACTCCGGCGTTAAAGCCGGTACCGGGGTTGGAGCGGGCTGTTGCTGCATTCTGTACTTTTTATTTTCTCTGTCCACAATTCGGAGGTAAAGACTAGTTAAGTTACTAGAGAAATGGGCTTCAAAACTAGCCCAAAGACTGGAAATTTGTACAGACTGGAGGGGGAATTACATATTGGGCACTCTCTATCTATCTAGTGTGACTTGATACTATGAATTTTTTTGTAGTGCAGTACTAGTGCCGTAAATTAAAATGCGGACAGGTTTTGGGGACCGAAAAAAATTGGATCGGTCTATTTTTTTTATTTTTTATTTTTTGACTTTTAAAAAATTTATAATATTTATTTTAACTCAAATTTTTATAAAATTCAATGATTTAGATATAATTTAGATACATATAAAAAAATAGAGTTGCATAGATTGTATAACTCTGTTTTTTATATGTATTTAAATTACACTTCAATTACTAAATTCTATAAAAATTTGAATTAAAATAAATATTATACATTTTTTAGGAGTCAAAAGAAAAAAATAAAAATAAATTAAACCTGTCCAAAAAAGTTGTCCCCGTAGAACTTAAAATGCTAAATCTGTATTATTATGGAGAGCAACACAAAGTAGTTGTCTTTTTGGATTCTTGATCTTTTATATTTTTTTAAACTTTTTTATTCTAATGTTTGTATTGTTATTTTTAAGAAAATAATATTTTCACATATATTTTGAATATTTTCAGGTGATTCCTTCTTACATGAAAGTGAGACTCACTCACTATCATTATTATTTTTGCATCAAGTCATTGCGAATGAAACTTTATAATTATTTTTTTATGAGCAATAACATCGGTTAAGAATAGTTAATGACCAAATCTTGTTTTAATTATTAATTTGTGGAATAAAATTAACTAAAATTAAAATTTTATCATCAGTTAAAATTGACTGTATTTTTCAATTGTTATTATTGTATAAATCTATTATATATACTTAGAAACTAACTAAAACTAAAAAGTATTAAATTAACTTAAAATGCGATCACAAATATATATATATATAGGGTCTGACTCTCCAACGAACCATGTGGAGCGAGTTAAAAACGAAACGGACGATTTTTTCTTTCGTTATAGCATTTTTATATGCTATAGCGACGGAAAAAACTGTCCATATAATCAGTTCGTTTTTAATTAGTTCGCTCCCTATGGTTCACTACTATAGTCGGTTATATATATATATATATATATATATATATATATATATATATATATATATTATATTGTATGAATGTATAATCCTAAATAAACCAGATCTGATAGATTCGTTAATCCTAGATAAACTAGAATCTTTAATTTGTACTTGGGTCAGAAGTAAGAGATTTACTATATATATATAGGTTCTAATCCGTTGCAACCGGTTGCCACGGACACTGTTCAGCAACCAACTTTCGTACCGTTGATCTGCAAGAGCAACGGCTGAGATCAAAAAAATTTCTCCCCTGCCGCAACAGCCTCATGTGGCAACACTACAGGACAAAAACCGGGTGGCGAATTTACTGTTATGCCCTCCCCTCATATATATGTATTAGCTTATTACTGTTATGCCCATTGCCTTATACATTATTATTATTATTATTATTATTATTATTATTATTATTATTATTGTTATTATTATTGTTATTAATAATAAAAATAACAATTATTATTATTATTATAATGACAAAAATAATATTAATAATAGTAATTAATATTAATAATATTATAATAACAATAATAACAATAATAATAGTAATTATAATAACAATAATAATATTAATTATAATAATAATAATTATAATAACAATAATAATAACAATAATAATTATTATTATTATTATTATAATGACAAAAATAATTATTAGTATTATAATTATTATTAGTATTATTAGTATTATTTTTGTCATTATAATAATAATAATTATTATTATTATTGTTATTATAATTATTATTGTTATTATAATAATAATTATTATTATAATTAATATTATTATCGTTATTATAATTACTATTATTATTATTATTGTTATTATAATATTATTAATATTAATTACTATTATTAATATTATTTTTGTCATTATAATAATAATTATTATTGTTATTTTTATTATTAATAACAATAATAATAATAATAATAATAATAATAATAATAATGTATAAGGCAATGGGCATAACAGTAATAAGTTAATACATATATATGAGGGGAGGGTATAACAGTAAATTCGCCAATCGGTTTTTGTCCTGTAATGTTGCCACATAAGGCTGTTGCGGCAGGGGAGAAATTTTTTTGATCTCAGCCGTTGCTCTTGCAGATCAACGGTACAAAAGTTGGTTGCTGAACAGTGTCCGTGGTAACCGGTTGCCACGGATTAGAACCCTATATATATATATATAAACGCTTTCGCGCTTACTAGCTATTCCATAACAAAAACCTGAAACTCTCTCATCCCATAACCAAACCTCATTAATTCCATGGCACTTGATCAATTCCCCCAACCCCTCCATACTAATGTTAAAAATGATCCTCTCGTCCCTAAAAGATTTTCATTTGTTCCATATTTATAGATAGGGAGGGAGAGGGAGAGGGAGAGGGAGAGGGAGAGAGAGGGAAGGGGAGGGGGAGCCACTTGGGCTTGGTAACTATATGGGTTGCTTGGTCTTTTTGACCATACAAGAAATATGGGCCTTATGTATTGGGTCAGCCCAAATGATGATATATTATATTCTAGAGTGTGTGAGGTCATGAGAGCCTTACCTTTATCTTTACATGTGTTCCATATTTATAGAGGGAAAGAAGGAGGGAGCGAGTTGGGCTTGGTAACTAGTGGGCCGCTTGGTCTTTATGACCATACAAGAAATATGGGCCTTATGTATTGGGTCAACCCAAATGGTGATATTCCTTTTTCCTATCAGGAATTATATATTCAGGTATTCCAAATAATATTTAAAGAATGATAGATTTGCCAACTAACTGGACTACATAGCTTTTGCATCAAGCCATTGCGGATGAAACTTTGTAATTATTTTTACGAGCAATAATATTGGATTGGTTAAGAATATTTGTAACAACCAAATCTTGTTTTAATTATTAATTTTGGGAATAAATCCTGAAGTAGATATATTAAACTGGCATTTGAAGTAAAGCTAGAAAACCTATGTGTATTGTTTGGGAAGGAGGTTGTGGGCTTTACTTGGACAACAAGGAAAGGGATTTCGAAATTGTTAACTGAAATTTCTGGAAATTTTAAAAAATATATTGTATTTGTTAATTAATTATAGTACCCTTGGACCCAATATGAATTTACAAGTAACTCATCTCACAAGAGGAATACAAATATCAGCCCCAAAATATAATTAAGTTACCAAAATAAACACTGAGCTAAAATTTGGTGAAAAAAGTACTGGTCGGAGTGAATGGTGATCACATACTCCTAGCACGTGATATAAATAAAAATTGACTGTATTTTTTAATTGTTCTATCGTATAAATATATATTTATAAACTAGCTAAAACTAAAAAGTATTAATTCATATATATATATATATATATATATATTATTGTATGAATGTAAATCCCAGTAGATAAACAAGATGATTCGTTAATCCTAGATAAACTAGAATTTTAATTAAATTTTGTACTTGGGTCAAATGGAAGAGGTTTAATTACCATATATATATATAAACGGATTCGGCAGGGGTGAAGTTTTGTATATAAGGACATACGTCTAAACCCTTTTTATGTTTTACGTACTACTCCATAATTAACCAAGCCCGAACATGTAAGCAGTAGTCCCCCAACCCACCACCACCATAGGAAGCCTGTCTGAACTAAAGAGAATTCAAGTCCTTGGCAAAGGAAGGGAAGGCACCGTCTACAAAGTTCGTCACAAGAAAACCGGGGCCGTCTACGCATTAAAGGTGGTTTATTATTCCGATAATATTAAGGATGTTCTTGAGGAGATTGAGATTCTTGGATCCCTGGATTCACCATTTGTTGTCGGATTCCGTGGAGTATTTGAGTTGCCCTCGGCCGGTGGTGTTGCTATTCTAATGGACTTGATGGATTCCGGGACACTCCACAGTATGGTCAAGACTCATGGTACTTTCTCCGAAACCATGATTGCTCGCGTAGCCCGACAGACGCTTATGGGGCTTGACTATCTTCATAACACAAAGAAGATTGTTCATTACGATATCAAGCCATCCAATCTGCTTGTTAATCAGAGCATGCAAATCAAGATTGCCAATTTTGGGGTTAGCAAGGTGATTAATGATGATCCTCCACATGATCAGTACTCACACTTTGGAGGAACTATTGCGTACATGAGTCCTGAACGATTTGACTTGTCGGCAAGTAGTCTTGGTGGGGGTAATGTTTTTTCTGGAGATGTCTGGAGCTTGGGATTGACGCTTATGGAGTTATATATTGGGTACCAGCCTTATTGCCCACCCGACCGAGAACTTACCACTGAGTTTGCTCTCATAACCCAAATCTGTTTCCAAGACCCACCCAGATTGCCTCAAGATGCATCTAAGGATTTTCAGGACTTTATTCAGTGTTGCATACACAAGGATACAACTAAAAGATGGACAGCGCCCCAGTTGCTCTCTCACCAATTTCTCAACAATTAGTTATATATAAGCCCTGCCCAAATTAGGAAATTCCAGGTAAATTGCCTACCCCACCTTTTCTTGTTACTAATGTTTTTCTCATGGTGCACTTAAAATTATATAAGTTTAGTGATCTCTAAAGTGTTCACGGTGAATGGGTTATAGGTACTCAAAATATTTTACTAGGGTTTCGGAGAAGAAAAAGTGAACAATGTGGAACTTGATGATCGATGTCAACCTAAAAGGGGAGTGAGTGCATTCACTTTTCTTTGCATTTTACTTTTCATTAGGGACAATGCAAGTTTTAAAAATAAAAAAAAAACAAGAAAAACAAAAATAACAAAAATAAAATTAAAAAATAAGAGGATTTATTTCATTTAGGTTTTTTAGGTCATAGTAAAATATTCTTACTATGTTTTATTTTATTTTAATTTTGAATTTTGTGGGTATATTCACTGCAAATCCTTACGAGACAAAACTCATCCACTTAAGATAACTTAGGGTTCAAAGACTTGTTATACATGCCAACGAAAATGGGGTAGTTTTTAGGATGAGTCACTTGAACGATAAGTTAATTTGAATTTTAATCATTGGCCAAAAATTTTAGATAATAACTTTTTGAAAAATTGATAGACATTGTGTAATCTGAATTTGATTTTTTTGTTGGTTATTACTTTATTTGAGACCCTTTATTACTAAGCACGTATCCATTTGTTTGAACTGATGTTAACTTAGAAAAAAATTATTTGATCAAGTGTTTATGGGAGATATTTTTGAACTCTATAATTTATTTGATCATAACTTGAAGTGAATATTAGGTATAATATAAGAAAGGGGAATGATTTGGGTAAATTTTGCTAGGATTATTGAAAAAAAAAGATTCATGTGGTGAGTTGAGATGGAGCGTAAAACGCACTTATACTCATAAACACGTGATAAGCGAGATGGAGCGTAAAACGCACTCGTTGGTGAGATGAAACATAAAATACACTCACTCATAAAATGTGATAAGCGGGATGGAGCGTAAAACGCACTCGTTGGTGAGATGGAACATAAAATGCACTCACTGGTGAGATGGAGCATAAAATGCACTCACCTAAAAAAAATTTAATAGTCCAAGAAAAAAAACCTTTCATCTTCTGATTATGTTTGCCTGTATTAACGGAGAGTGATGTGAAAAATAAGTGTATAGAGGTTTCTTTTATATCTCCTAAGAGGCATTGATTACATAAATTTATATGAGTTTTGATTAGTTTGATACATTTGGATTCACACACACACAAAAAGGTTGAGAGTGAAATAAGATTGACAAATAAGTTGAAATTTTGGATGATGCATTGTTTTTGAAGTTTTTCGAGAGTTATTGTCTAGAATCATTGAGGCTAATGTTGAAGTTCATATTAATTTACAGCTCAAGTTCGTTAAGTTACATGAATGGGTAGTAGTTTTGGTGAAGGTAATGTTTTTTTCTGGAGATGTTTGGAGCTTGGGATTCTTATGGAGATGTATATTGGGTACCCAGCCTTATTGCCCACCCGACCGACAATTTATCAACAATGAAGGCATTAAGATTGCAGATTCTCAACAATGAAGGCATTAAGATTGCAGATTCTTCATGTATAGATTCTTTCCTTGTGTTTATATACGGATGATGAGATTAATACATACAAAAATTTCAGAGCTCGGTTTTATATTTTTCTGTTGATTAATTTCCTTGGTCTTATTATTCATTCAGATAGGCTTTGAGACTCTGTTGCATTTTTTTCTTCTGTCCTTAACTAATAGCCAGAGGATCAAAGGAGGAATTAAATATATATGAGATTAAAAAGATAAAAAAAATGTTCTTATATGAACGATAATCCTAAATTAAGGAACAACATATATATAAAGCTAGCTAGTTGAAAGGCCGAGGTTATCATCTTGAAGGAGAAAGTGTGTCTACGTATATGTGTGTGTGTGTGTGTGTACGTATACACATATTACAAGCAAAATTATATTTGGAGATTCTTTAACGTAAACCATTATTGGCATGCAGCTATACTAGGGGATTGTATACAGATGGGCATATGGGCTAATTATTTAACTCATAGACTTGATGAATTGAAGTATGCTTGAAGTAGCATCATGGTACTCTTGTGATCACAGGACTGCAGCCATCGAACTTCATAAACCGTACTGGATATAGGGTTTTCAAGCTATTCGTGGAATTATGTTAAATAGCTTCAATGGACCACTACTCTGGTAGTAGAATTTGCATTTAGTTAAAACGAGAGTGTGGTCATTATTGCTCAATCGAGTATTATGTTGAATGGCAGAATTTAATCCGAAGCAGAGAATGTATGTACGTGTGGTATACTGCATAGCACTATATATAGTCACTAATGGTGCAACCACCTAAGAGAGATTAGAAACACTCGTCAAAACAAGAATAAATAAAGAGAAGCAAACAAATTTTATTCAATTGTCTGCTGCTCAATAAGTTGTTCAACTGTACTTCTATTATTGTGTATGGCAATGCTAATTCTGCTAATAACAAGGAAGTAAGTATTTTATTCTATAAACAGTTTACAAGAATGTAATTCTAAAGTTACAAAGGGCTGGGGATGAATGAAATGTCTTACTATATTGTTTAACCTCCAGAAGAGTAGCTTGATGGTGAATTAGAATCCTCTCCATTTCAAATGAAATGAAGAATCTATATTTTATGGTCCAGATTTAAAATGTGTTGGAATGTGATGTCATTCTTACAGGAGAGAGGGAGAGATGATGATGGAGAATATACAAAAAATGACCCCTCTCCATTAATGGTGAGAAATCAGACATCGGTGAACAAAAAATAAAGATATGTTTTTTTTATTTTTCACACACACGTACGTGCAGATAAGTATAAATAAGGGAACGAAAAAACGAAATTTAATATGTAACACCCCCTTCCCGAAATAGAAAGGGAGGTTACTCAAAACACAACAGAACTAAAGAAAATAATACTAAAGCTCTAAACCACAAAAGAATAGTATTTAAAACTAATAGATATCAACAAGGTCACACCAGAATAAATGTCAACAGACTCAAACTCAAATCTAGAGTATTTATTACAATTCAAAATAAAAATCAATTTAACAAGCCAAAACAGAATATCTAAATCATTGAATCGAATGGAGCTCTCATCACACTTGCCCTTGATCCCCCTGATTACCTGCCGGAAGAAAAACACAGCATGAGCCAAACGCCCAGTACGGATATAGAATACCAGAATAAAGAAACGAAATAACTACCTCAATAAATGAACTGAACGGAACTGAAACGAACAAAACTAACACAATGAAATAATAGACTGAATCAAATGGCTGGGGTTATTTCATACCAGCTCAAAATAAAACAGAAATATAACTTGCCACACAGGCAAGGTCAAACAATGCCACACAAGCAAGTCACATACATTGGACCGCGAATCCAAATGTATGTAAAATCGAAAGGCGTGTTTGGCACAAACATCGCCACTCCGCATAACAGAACAGAAAATTAGGGTCGACCCATACACCTCCCACAACAAAACACCAAATGGCCAACTCCCACCGGAGCACAAAACGGAGACGTCGTGGACTGATCACACTACCACGGAAAGTGTCATGTCTCTCGTGCCAAGACGACATGTCTGTGGTACCCCCACAGGTGGTTATAGCTCAGGTATACCCTACGGTATAATCTAATAATAATATCATGTCACAACACATGCGACACAATATTAACACAAGGGGTTCTAGTATGTACATGTAACAACGAAACAAATATAAATACGAAACTCCAAAGATACATTAACATGTACATCTCTAAAGGATTAAACTAAACACTAAATATGTTAACCCAATTCAAGAGTACAAACACGAGTTCTAGGTATCACTACCAAGACGAAACTATCACAAGAATTTGAGAACGAACGATCATGCGAAACAATAATAAATTTCAAAACGAGAAACAAAACGAACAAATTAAATTTAATAAGAGAATCGCTGAAGGAGTACGGAATTCGTAACTGGATTAAGCAATGTAATACCCAAATTTATATTCCAAATTCAACCCGTTTAGACTTCTTCCGTCCGAACTAATTACAAGAATAAATTAATTAATTATAAATTTAATAAAATTATAACACTTCACTTAATAGTCATTAACTTTTATAATTTCGTTTATCATCAAGCTTTTCAAAATTTTATACTTACTGTTGTCATGTTTCAATTAACCAATTATGTTACCTTATTATTATAATTTTTATAATGTTTATGCAGATCACTTGTTTTTGGACAAGAGCATTCATTTAAGTTAAATTCTGTTAACTAAATTAGCCAACATGCTAGTATATAATAATTTTTTTATTATTAACGTAAACTTCAAATCTCTGCATCAATGCATATAACTACCATAAAATAAATACTAATAAATAAACTCCACCATGCAGACTTTTCCAAATTCTTGATTGCTGGCTCATTCAATGAACAAACCTTATATATATATATATATATAAGACTAGATAACAGGCTAGACATATAGGGGTATAATACTAAAACATGTGAGGATTTTATTTGATGACCAATTGTTTGGAACAGAAGGCATTAAAATATATATATATATATATATATATATATAGTATAGCCAGTACAATACCCCTCCATGAACCATGATTACCGAATTTAATATATATATAAATATACATCATCAATCACCCGCATGGGCAATTCACGAATTTCAAAAAAAATTAATCAGTTCCTTCATTATATATATAGATTCCAAAACTTATTAAGAAAACCATGACTTAGAACAATCTCATGATAACTTTATTAATAGTACAAACATAATAGCAGAAGAACTTACCTCTTTCTTCTACCCCCAACGAATTGCATGAGCTTCCTCTCAAATATTTTCAACTAGTGCAGCGCTGCTTCTCTCTCTTTCTCTCTCGGATTGTATAATGAAATAAAATTAGGTTTAGTTATTTATTCACTTAAAAACATATTTTAGTAACTCTCCTAATTCTAATAGGATTTTAATATTACACAATATAAATTAGACCCAATAAGTTTTAATGCCCAATTAATGTAGTCCACATACTTAAATACATTTTGACCTAAACACAAGAAAAGTCCAATTAAAATATTTAAACGAAAATTTAAAATACCATTTATTTACTTTTTTATTTTATTTTTTTTTAATTTCCTGGTATTACAGGTTCTCCTAAATTTTTGTGGTATTGGCGAAATTTATTGAAAACTGGATTTGAATATTTCTGAAGTTGTACATAAATGTGATGTTTAGTGCACAACATTGTTTCTATAACGAGTTAGGTATTCACGATTAAATTGTATCACGAGTTAAAAGTTTTAAAAAGTAAAATACTTAAATAGAAAAGAAATTGAAATAAGGTCAAGATTCGTGTTTTATGCAACGTGGAGTTAATATAACCATTCGTCACACTGCACTGCAGTAATGACTTCATCAAAAGAGAATACACAGTTATCCACAAATAGCAATGCGAACAAGCCCAAACAATCTGGGCCGAAAGAAACAAAGAAGAAGGTTGTGTAACTGACTGTAGACCGTAGGGAAAAGGTAAGACAACTTCTTCTTTTTGGACCTCTCTTTCATCCATGCTCACAAACTTCTGGATTAGAATGGATTGGATCTCTAAATTTATCTAACCATGGGTCATGATGACTCATGGATTACGGGCCATTCATCTGTGACTGGCATTAATTTATCCTCCTAGCCATGATAGAATAGGGATGGCCGACAAGTCAAAATATAAGATTATCTGATATTAATTTAAAATAGTTTTAAATGTAAATATTTAATTTTAGATATTATATTTTATGTAAAAGATGTTACGAGTTATAATATTTTTTACTTCTAAAAAATGAAATTGAAATTATTTAAAATTAACTTTTAAAAAAAAATCAAATTTTATCTTATATTGGGAAGGGAAGGGAGTAGTCGGCAATTGGAAAAGCTGTCCAAGGAAAGGATAAGATAAGATAAGATGATGAAATTTATTTTCTTGTAAAATGGAAGGTGAAGTAGTGTCTAGTTGATAGGAATCACAAATAAGGTAGGAAAGCTAAAAAAGTAGACGACGTTTGTTTGGTTTAATTTTGTAGAATAGATAGAACGAACGAACGAACCCGATGGAGGACATGAAATTGAATGTCTTCATCAAACAAGTTGTTGGTGTTACAATGGAGAGAGAGGAAAGCTCGGAAAATAATGGTGATCTCATGTCTAACTATATATGTCCGCCGCTTGACCTATATAGCAAGTTGCCAATTAATTATACACATATTTCAACTTGAACAAAATTAATTTATACACACACATATATATATATATAGAGATAAATCTCTCTATATATCTATTTAACAAAATACAAATAATTTTAAATTTTTCGCTCACTCAATAAATTATCTGGACCGTCCAAAGTTTGGGATAAATTTCACCATCGATATAGTGCCGGAGGTACGGGACACAATTAATATATATATATATATATTAAGACTTCAAGTTGTCTTATACTCTTATACGAACGTTGGATATGTAGTGTACGTAGTACCCTAAAACAAAAGAAGAAGAAAATACACATATATATAAATGTTTTTGTTCTGTGCATCAGTGCATGTCGGGAATAAATTATTACAAGAATGGACCTACAAATACCCCGCAGAATTTTGGTCCGAAACAATAATAGATGATGGAGTTGTTGAATGAAGAAGAGAAAGAAGAGGCCCCACCATTTCGCTGATAAACATTATACTTTTGCAACAATATCTATTTAAATTATATAATCAATATTAATTTCTTTAAAAATCAATTTTAAACTTAAAATTAACATAAATCTATTTATGAATATCATAAACTGCCTAAGAGATACTACTAGTCATAAGATTTACTTTTTAAATTTTTTTTAATAAATCATGTCATTTTTAAATTTAAAACTACTTTAATTTAATTTTTAAAAAATAAATATTGATCATATAATTTAGAATGAATGGAGTATGTTTTTGTTTTGTTTTTGCCTTCATTGCTATTTATATCCCGATACTCCCTTCTCGGTCCACCCACAAGAAATGGAATCTTGTTTAAATAAAAGTAAGAATATGTTAAGAAATTTATATAATTTTATAATTTAAACATACATTTAAATCTTTAATTAAAATATATATTTAAATCAAGAGAATCATATTTAATTTGTTATATACATATAAAAAAAATTATATCTTTGGAGGTGGGATGGGGGACAAACCTCAATTAAAAAACTTTGCACCGAAAGACACCGTGATTCCAGACTCGATTGCTTTTTTCTTTTCAATTTCATGATTAATTTGTTTCCTATCCTACTTATGCCATACGGAACTTGAGCTCAAGATTGTTTAATTGAATTTTCACTTTTCACATATCCACTTACATTTGGAGAAAGTGAATGGATTTAAATGCTTTAAAGACTTCTTTTAATTGTATATCGTCCCGTCTCAAAATGAATATTTTATTTTATTTTTAAATTAGTGATAAAAAATTCCATATTAAATTGTTCCCCTACATATTTGAAAATAATATATATATATATATATATATATATATATATATATCATTTTCAAATATAATAATTAATTAATATGCCTGCCTGGCTGCCTATATAATGAGGATAATTAGTCACATTTATACATAATTCATAGGCTAATATATATTAGCCTAAGCAGGTCTGCAAGTACTAATGAAATATGAGTATCAAACAATCTACACTGTCCTGGTGGCTGATAGACTACTAGGCTTCACGAGTTTCTTCATTTACTCCGTAAAATCAGATGGACATATATAACTGTATACTTTTTCTAAACGATATTTCAAGACTAAATTAACAAATAGAATAAATTCTTATTATTTTTTAATTAAGTTCAAATTTCACTTCGAAACCAAAGAAATGCTATTTTTTTAAATGAAAAAAAATTATTTAAATTCATATTCCAAACTCAGCTATTGTCAATATATATTATGGCCATGTTTGTTTGCAAGGATTATAATCCCAAGGCTATTAATCCTAGGATTAAATAGTCATAATCACATGTTTGTTTTTTTATGGAATTATTCATGGGATAACTTAAAATAATCTCATATTATGTTTGTTTTTTTCAGGATTAATTAAAGGATTGGATAAAAAAATTTCGTTTGGACTATTATACCCTTACCAATAATAATATATTTTAAATTATAATTTAAACTTGTTTATACATCAAAAAATGATGACCAATTAATTATAAACTTTTAAATACGGCTAGAATAAGTTAGTGAATTCACAGTGCTTCACCAGACTCTTTTTATGTAAAATGTTTGAGAATCAAATTATCATAAATTATCAAATAGTGCAAACTGGTTATTTAATAGAAATAGTTCATTTTCAAACTTGTTTAACATAAATAGTTCATTTTCAAAGTGTGAGGCTGGTTAGGTCATAGCTAGGGAATCCATGAAATATAAAGCTCATAACTAACATAGAAGTTCTTGATGAAGAAATATATATATAAATAATGCCAAATTAATCAAAGAAGCGACAACAAATAAGAAAAGAATTAATAGAAAGCAAAAAATCTATTGATATCATCTATCAAGATGGGATCTGTAGCAAAGACCTGTAAACAACTAACACGTGGTCATAAAGATGAAGTATTAGTGATATTCAGGCCGATAAAGGGCAAAGGTCCAACAATACCTCTAACCTTTACCCTGATTTTTCACTTACACCCTGAATTATTTTTTTATCAAAAATATCCCTAACGTTACGATTTTTAGCTCAACTATACCCCTCCTATTAACAGACATGCCAGCTAGACAAACGTGAATGACTCTTGAGTAACTTAGTGTGATATGGCAAGGATAGAAGGAATTTAAACCTGCGTATGTGGCTAACATTTGTAAATATGGAATATGAGAATTTATTACTTGAAAATTAATAACAAAATTAAAGGGAAAAAAAACAAAATCACGCACTTTCTATCTCCTCTCATTCTCACTGTAATATTGTCGGCGCCGAGGACATCACTGTAACACCACGGAAGAAATAAATCGGAGAATATAACCATAACCACAATAGAAGAAGGCATCATCGAGACACCACCGTTGGAGAGAATTAGAGCTCAAAATCAATTAATAGCACCATGGATGAGAAATTGAAAACTCTTCAAGTATCAGATCTGAAAATGAGCCGAAGATGAAAAAAGTATGTTTCACAAAGAAGTTTGTATCTTTCATTAACACAACTAATATGTATATACATACATAATGAAGGATCATCAAATACATCAGATCTGATAAAGGATATTCAAGCATCAAATCAATTAATACTTTCGTATGTCTCACGAACATATCAAATTTGAAAAAGGAGTTGTGTGTGAACATGCATAATACATACATCAGATCTAAAGGCTCTTCATCTTCCTCTTTATCTTCTTCATTTTCTTGGAGTCCTCCCCTGTTTTCCCCTGCTCCTGCATCCTCTACTCTGTTTTCTCTCTTCTCCATATTACCATCAAATTACAGCAACTCGTTGCATCTTCAGCCCCATTAGCATCGGAAGAGAGACGAACACTAGTTGTCCTTAAATGTTGGTAATGGAGGAGAGAGAAAAACAGAGTAGAGGAAAAAAAACACTAATTGTTGCTTTCTCTGCTCTAAAAAACCCAATCTTAATTTCTCATTCTGTTTCACCAAAAATAAAGTTGTTTTAAAAATTAAAAAAAAATTGTTTAAAGTTATACTATGTATTTGACCTGTAAACAAATGAACCGATCAAGCTTTTGCCTTTGCTTCTCCACCTGTGCAGCTATACTATGGGAAAACACCATTGTTGCAAAAATTCAACTTTCTAACAGGAATTTCCTTGGTGGGTTTATTTATTCTTCTTTAAAGTAATGCTGGAGCTGAAAGAAATAGAGAATTCAAGCATGTAAATTTTATACACACAGATCTGTTGCAAAGATTCATCCCAAGAAACAATATTTCGGGCAATTCGGAAAATAAAATCCCAATTGAGGAAGACCAAAAAGAAGAAGAAGAAGGGATAGAACTTAGTATCGGGCTAACTTTCGTTCCGATGAAAAGGACTCAAAAAGTTGGAGTCTTTCGGTTGCAAAGATTCAAATCTCGCCTTAATTTCTTCCCCCATAAAGAATCTATGGCGCCCCTGTTTTATTTTTCAATTTTTGATTTGCACTTTCTTTTCATTTCTTTTAAGAAATGTACAGTAAATACTCCCTCTGTTCAAAATAATAAAATTAAAATATTTTTTAGTTTCATGCCTCGTCAGCAAAATATGTCTAAGTGTCAATTACGTTTGTCTATGTAGCATGTCTGTTAACTGGGAAGGGGATAGTTGAGCTAAAAATCATAACGTTAGGGATATTTTTAGAAAAAAAAATAGTTCAGGGTGTAAGTGGGATATTAGGGTAAACGTCAGGGATATTTTTGGACCTTTGCCTGGCTGATAAATGATAGAATAGAATATTGTAGTCATTTTTAAAAAAGAATAAAATTAATTTTGTCTAAAAAAATTTAGTCCCAAATGGAGGGATTATAATACCAAGTAGAATATAGTACTACCTCCGTTCCTTAAAGAGTGCAGTTTTAGCAAAAAAAAATTATTTCTTAAATAATGCAGTTTTAGGATCCAAAGCCTTCTTTTTTCAAATATGTCCTTGTTTTAATTAATGCACTAAATGGAGAAGTTAATGCACTAAAAGAAGAGAAAGGCTAACTGTCATTTTATCCCATTTATTGGTTTGTGTGCTTTTTGTTAAAACTGTACTCTTTAAGGATCGGAGATAGTATTAAATAGTCTTTCATATTATGCTATTTTATAATCTCTGAACTAATAATCTGAAGCTAAAATTTAAAAATAAACAAAACACTTGAGATTAATAATCTTATTTCAAGTGTAATTCTTTCAAACAAACATAACTTATAAATATTAAAAAATTTATTTGTTAGATAAATAGATACTTGTGGGTACTGCAGGGGAGGAAATGAATGGATAAATTCAAATTAGGCCCAAAAGAAGAAACCGCAAAGTTGTTATATTGACGTGGCTAATCCGGTCAATTCGTCAGCCAGCCGAAAAGCCAATGGACCACAATGCTTTTCACACGTGGTGGATATAATTGGGTAGTCCCGCCCGGAAGTTAAAAGCTTAATCGAGAAAGTGTAGTGGTCGATTCCATTTCTTAGACGGCAGCGGGCAAACTCCACCCCACCCCCCACAAAAAATATCTCTATCATCTTCTTTTTGGGCCCCCAACTGCTATCCCATCCGTGACTCAACCACCCCAATGGTAGATTTTACAACCCACGATGAATAAATAATAGACTCCTTTACAGAACTATACAATTTTTATAAAGTAATTATAAAAAAAGTACATTTATAAAATAATTACAAAAAAATGCAAAAATTCAAACCATTCAATTTCAAATTAAATATGGAAATCTAAAATCAAGGATAACTAATAATTCAAATTCAAATCTTTTAGATTTAACAATAATTTCAAATCCATAATTCAAAATTTAAATCAAAATGAGAAAATTAAAAACAAAAAATTATGAAAGAGTTACTGTTCATCATTCTCCTCCCCCGCCTCCCGCCGCCGCTGCTAAATCGCCGCCGCCGCCGCTATATCGTCGGAGTTGTTATTTTGAATTTTTTTGACGATTTGGTTACCCATAAAAATTAAAATGTTACCTTTATACGAAGTTTGGTTACCAACTGTATCACATTCAAAATAAATTTGGTAATCAAATAAAACTGAATTGATTACCTTATCGGAAGGTTTGGTAACCAACTACATGAAGTTTGGTTACCAACTGCATCACATTCAAAATAAATTGGTAACTTAATAAAATTGAATTGGTTACCTTCATACCAAGGTAACCAATCCTTCATACCAAGGTAACCAAACCTTTATAACAAGGTAACCAAATATTCATAACAAGGAAACCTTCATATTAAGGTTCAGTTACCTTGGTATGATGGTTTTGTTACCTTGGTATGACTGTTTGGTAACCTACTGCATGAATTTTGGTTACCAACTACATCACATTCAAAATAAATTGGTAACCTAATAAAACTGAATTGGTTACCTTCATACCAAGGTAACCAACCCTTCATACCAAGGTAATCATACCTTCATAACAAGGTAACCAAACCTTTATAACAAGAAAACTTTCATATTAAGATTCAGTTACCTTCGTATGAAGGTTTGGTTACCTTGGTATGCCTGTTTGGTTACCAACGTATGAAGGCTTGGTTACCAGTGGAGTTGGAGAATGGACCAGCGGTGGAAGGGAAGCAACGGGTGGTGGAGGGGCCTCCACCGCGGCCAGTGGCGGGGCCTCCACCGACGGCCACCTTGGATCGATTTGGGGGAAGAGGAGGAAGGGGGAGGAAGTGAAGGGGGCGGGGCGGGGAGCGGGAGGAGGAGAAAGGAGGGGCGGGAGGAGGGGGATGGTAGTGGGAGGCGGAGGGAGGGGGTGGGGAGTGGGCGGGAGAGGAGAAGGGAGGCGGAGGGAAGGGAGGGGAGGAGGTGGGGTGGGGCGGGAGGAGGATAAAGGGGTGGCGGTAGGAGGCGGAGGGAGGGGTGGGGCATTGGCGGGGGGAGGAGAAGGGAGGCGGAGGAAGGGGAGTGGAGGGGGTGGGGGTGGGGGTGGGGTGGGGTGGGGTGGGGTGGGGTGGGGGCGGGAGGAGGAGCGGCGGAACAGTGAGGAGGGGGAGGGCAGTGGTGGAAGAGTAAGAAGAAGGTGGGTTGGAAGAGGAGGAAGAAGACTAAGTGGGAGAGAATCATGGGAGAGAATCGTGGGAGAGAATCATGGGCATAATTAAAGGGATAAGAATGCACTCTTTTTGTAATTAAATATTGCATATGCACTAATTTTGTAAATATTTTATTTATGCATTTTTTTTGTAATATTTTATTAAAATGTACTATAATATGTAATTGTTCCTAAATAATAATATACGTCCGTCCGTCCGTCCGTCCGACTTGTATTTATTTTCTTCTTTTTTTGAGTGTTGACCTGTATTTCTCCCCTCTCTACATGATTTTTTTGATTATTTTGAAGGAATTGATATTTTTTCATGTGTTTTTAATATTTTCATATGATTTTTTCTAACATGAAAATATGATTCACTCTTTACTCATATAAAAAAGGAGGATCGTGTGAAAATATCAATTTCATATGTTTATTATGAATGAGATAGTTTTGTTGATTATGAAGTATTTTAATTTCACAGAATGTGAACTTTTTAAGAGAAATAAAAATATAAAGATTTGAGTTCGACTGAGCCCAGCTCGGAGTGGAACTGAGGTTGGGTAGACGAGTATTATTAAGACTTGAGAATTGGGATGATGAATTGATGGGCACAAGTGAAGGAGGTGAATCATGAGGCCTCAGAATGCGCGTTGGGATCTCCATATAGATTCCTAATCCCACTCCACGGCAGTTGAATCAGGCACAGAGATCACATCACTTTGCGCACCTTACTCCACTACCTTCCCTCAACCGTTTTCAGTCATTTCTTTTCCCATGCAATCAAAACTTACACTCTTGCCCATACAAAATTTCCCACTAGGTTCCTCTTAACATGTAACCTTAGGTCACATGTTAAACACATAATTTAAGAGAATATTCTTTTGAACTGTGTGCATATTTCTTTGATTTCTACATTTGCACCAAGTTCAAGAGAATATGCACACAATTCAAGAGAATATTTTTTGAACTGTATGCTTAGCATGTGCACTAAAGCACATGTTAAGAAATTCTATATTACTATTACTATTATTCATTTCACTACTCTCGAGTTACGTTTATATTTTTAGGAATCCGATTATTAAAGTTGATCAATTAATCAATACATTATTAATACGCAAAAAAAAATCATCTCCTAACCTGCGTGTCTATATTATATTGGTCACAATTGACCCAAATAAACCTCACCCTAAGGAATTCCTATTTTCAGCCTGAGAGGTGGGGTCCACCATTATGAAGGAGAAAAGTGTAACGCCGTTCTTATATTTTTCGGTATAGACTAGTAGGAGTATATCACAATTCACAAGCACCAGTCCTGGTTTTACTTTGACGGGATTAATCACCAAGATTGATGCCGTTAACATTGCTGTAAAGTTCCTTAAATTTCGCCCTCACAATTTCCTCTCTCCAAAATTATAGACTTTTGTCAAATATGGACAACAACGGCTAGTGGTGCTGACGAGGAGAGGACAACTATATATATATATATATATATATATATATATATATATATATAGTATCTTACTCTTTCCATCCTATAATAATTATGGTTTTAACTTCATGAACATGGATTAAGAAAGTTATTTAATATTATTATTTACTACTATTAATTACAATTTGTGTAAAATACCTTTTATGAGAAGTTGAAAACTATTAATACAAGGGAAAGAATTTCTTGGGACAATGAGAGAAGGTAGATGTGATATAGGAAAGTAAATAATTTATTCTTATAGAAAGTTGTAAACGACAAATAAATTAAATTTTTTTTTAAATGGCAGTTATTATAGGATAGAGGGAGTACAAGTTACAAAGACTGCTTGTAAAAAATGCAATACAAATAATTTGTGTGGTTGGTTAAGTAATATTTTATTCTATAAAAAAAAGTTAATTAAAAGTTCAAAAATTCTGTTTTATTTTTTTAAGTTAATTGGCGAAAACTTATATTTAAAATTTTGATATCAATTAATTAGAATTTTAAATATACTAGTTTTAAGAAATAAATTTATTCTAATTCTCTTTTTTGGGTTTCCATTAAATGCCCTTTACTATCTGACGAAAAAAAAAGGCAGCGCCTGGACCGGTTACCGGTCAGGAATGCACAATGGATCCTCCTCCTCCTTTTTTTATGTTAATTTTTTATTTTCGGTTTTAGACTACTACATGAAATTAGTACTACTAGTATTATGTAATACTAATAAATAAAAAGGGAACCCTCTTTTCGGCCCAAAAGTCATATATCATCATTGTCTTAACCCCAAAGTTTAATGCTTTTTTTCTTAGTATTTCTTTCCAGTAATACTTTATTTTTAAAAAGTTTTAACTTTGCGTTTGTAGTCAATTAGTCATCTCGGTACTTTAGCCCTCTTTGGAGGCATCAAAAATATTTTTTTTTGGTGTTTTCAATGCTTTCAAATAGTGGTGAAGTACTATGGTTGCTAAAATCTTGTATATAACGGATGTTCCTCTTAACTTGTGCTTTTAATTTAATGTACATGTTAAGTATACAGTTTAAAAAAATATTTTTTTAAATTATATGTATATTCTCTTAATTTCTGTATTTGCATCAAGTTCAAGAGAATATGCACACAATTCAAGAGAATATTCTCTTGAACTGTGTGTTTAGCATGTGTCCTAAGGAACATGTTAAGAAATTCTATAACGGAAAAGATAATAAATTACATACGGATGATCTGTAGAACTAAAGTTTTATATAAGGGTATAAATGAATCGAATTGAGTCAAATCGAGTCAATAGTATTGAATTGTTCAAATTTTGGTTCATAAATTTTATCGAGTATGAAATACGGTTTAATTGAGACTTGTTTAGTTATTAAGTCGAACACAATCTCGAATCGAACTCAAACAGTTTGAAGTTTTTTGAGTGAATATAATTCGAGTATCAATAAAAAATTACAATTTGAAGAGATTGAGTAATTTATTAAATTTTAAAATTTGTTCATATTTAAATTATTTATATTTCGAGTCGAGTTCAAATCGAACTTTTAGTCAAACGAATACAAATCGATCCAAATCTGTTTGGTTCATTTTACAGTCTTGATTTTACATACTTCAATAATAGCATAACTAGCACATAGGGAATTTATGAGAAATTCAAAGTATTTGAAATGCAATATGATCAGTTAAACAAATTTCACATGATAAATAATAAATATAAAATATGTGAATACAATTCAAATATCCTTTCATAAATAACACATCAGTTTTGTCGCAATACGTGTCGAGATATTTCATATGAATCTCACATCGGATAAATTTAAGGATGTAGATGGGTTAATAAGTACGGTGGGGCCTGAACCTAACAATTTAACATTTTAGGTAATGAGGTTGTCCAATATGCTTATTGGGCTAATCTACACAAGTATGTGATGAATTGATGTGAGATGGATCGTACAATTCCATTACAAGTGATATCAGAGCTCATGGTTCGATGGACCCAAGTACCAGATTGACTCATTTACTTACGTGTTTGGCACGACGCAGTGAAGTATGATTTGATCGAACAATTCCACTACAATACTAGCCTCTTAAATTTATTTTAAAATATTCTTATAAAAGTATAATAATAACACAATATTTTAAAATTTAGTGAGATTTGATTAATTTTAATAATGTACTTTATTATAAAATTATATCGCATTTTACAATAAGTGAGACTTTCGGGAAAAAAAAGAACAAAAAAGTTATTGATTGGATAAATTATTAATTTAATCAACGATCAAACTATTACTATTAACTTAGTGATGTCATTGTAATATTTTAAGGATCCTCTTAACATGTGTCTTTAGGACACATGCTAAGTACAAAGTTCAAGAGAATATTTTTTCTTGAACTGTGTGCATATTCTCTTGATTTCTGTATTTGTACCAAATTCAAGAGAATATACACACCATTCAAGGGAATTTTATCTTAAATTGTGTGTTTAGCATGTGTCCTAAGGGTACATATTAAGAAATTTTATATTTTCAATTGATTTTTTTAAAAATTAATAATAATTTTATATTTAAATACAAATGGTAATGGATGAACAGAATTAGCTCAATTTAAATACGAGTGAAACCATTAATAACTAACCACTAATGGTAATGGATGAACAGAATTAGCTCAAGTAATTAATTACTACCACCACTAACACAGCTACAATTTTCCAAATGTGTCAATGTTGTGAACAGCTCACGCCTCTCTTGAGTTTCACAACCCCCAATAAAATCACTCCTTTTTGGGTATGTTTGTTAAAAAAAACACGTAATTGAAAAAATTAATTATTTGTCTTAATTTAATACTCTCTCCGTCCTTAATTATTTGACGTTTTAGAGTTTTTTATTTGTCTTAAATTATTTGACGTTTGTTCAAATTTAAGAGAATTAATGACAATTTTTTTAATATTACCCCTCATTATTCTGCATATTTTTTTTGATACTTTAAACTTTTTCTCTTTTTCTCTCTCCTTATCCCAACAAAACTCTCCTTATTCCAACAAAAGATTTAAGGGTATTATAGACAATTGAGTATTATATTTAATACTTTTCAATCATTATCTTAATTTTTGTGTCCACCTCTAAAACGTCAAATAATTAGGGACGGAGGGAGTATTATTTTAAATAATTTAATTCTTTGTAGAGAAACTTGTAGTCATTTAATATGAGACTAATAATATAATAAAGTCATTTGATAACTTAAAATGGGGATTATGAATTCCACATTCACAGTAAAATTATATAGTAATTCATATAATTAGGGTTGCAAACGAACTGAACTGTTCGCGAACCGGTTCGGTTCGGTTCGAGTTCGACTTGCTCGCCTAGTCGAATCGAGTTCGCACAGAGTGTGCAGTTCGATTGCTCAATCGAACATGTTCGCGAACCATGTGGTTCGGTTCGTCTTTGTTCGCGAACAATTCGAGTTCGGTTCGGTTCGGTTCGGTTCGGTAAGTTCGAGTTCGGTTCGATAAGTTTGTATTCGGTTCGAGTAGTTCAATTTTTTAATTACATGTTTAAATTATTTTTAAAATTATAAATATAAATAATTAGTTATTTCATATTAAATTCTAAAATTTGTCTTATTAATAATTGTTAAATTTGTAGTTATTTTTTTATTACCTAAATATTTTTTTGTTTTTTTAATAATTTATTATAAGTAAACTTTTTTATTAAATAATTAATAAATAATAATGTGTACTTCTTCACCTCTAAATTCTAATTTAATTAAAATAATTTTAATATTTTCATAAAATTTTGAACAATGATTGTTGAATTATTATAATTTACATTCTAAATAATTTAATAAAGTATAACCCATGTCATAATGCACATAAATAAAATCATTAATCATCATGCAATGATAATTTGATATTAATTAAAGAATGATACAAAACAATTGCTTACATATACATCAGTTATTAAAATTATTAAATCCAGATAAAAAATAGAGAAATCAAGTTTTCAATGTACTTATCGAGACTTTGGTAATAGAATAATAATCATCAAATTATTTACTGAATAATTTTAAAACTTTAAAAAATTATACATAAATTTGAAGATCAAAAATAAAAACTAGATATTAAATTTAAAAATCGTAAAAAAATTAAATATTAATTAAAAATTACAACAAAAAAAATACATTACTAATATTAAATTGTGAGTTTTTGATAATCATTTGTTTGTAGACTCTGCTTGAAGTGGTTGTATCTTGAAGAGTTGAAAGAATTTTTGATATTAATATTTAATTGTTGATATTTGTAAATCAAAAAATTTTAAGTACTTGTTAACTTTTAAGTTAATTATAACTTCTAAATTCAAAGTAATCATTTTTGGTTTTGGTCTTTTTGAATAAATGATGATTATAATATTTGGTCTAATTTTTTATTGAATACTTAGACTCTTAGAGAAGACATTTTATGTATTTATTTAACTATTTTTTGCTTTAGAATTCTAAGTTTGTGTTCGTGAATAAGTTTGTGTTCGTGAACAAGTTTGGTGTTCGTGAATATAGTTTGTGTAACGCCCCCAAAATAGGTCCAATCCACCCAACCTATTCTGGGTCGCCACGAAATACACTCAACAAAAATTTTAAATACAAATCTTCAAATTCTAACTTAAACTTTATATCACACGGTCGTGCAAAATACGACCACAATTAAACTGTGAGTTTCAATATAAATACAGTGCCCATACTCCAAATCAATAATACGTTACAGAAAGGTACAGTCAATAACTGTTTTAGGAATTAAAATCTTTAGAAAATACTCAAGGAAACCTTCGTACATGGGAGGCCATGCATCCATGTTATAATAGATATCGTAGGACTCGAGAATTATCCTTGGTTGACCCAATAGACCCCAAAGAAAAACGAGAAGATTACTATCTTGTTCATTCCAATGGTGGGTCTTCTCTTGTCATATAATTATCTCTGTTGTCACAAACTGAGAATTATATTCTAACCGTACTCCAAGATTATATAGGTAGTGTTCATGGATATAATCAGCCAGTGGTGGTGCACAACCATGTCTTATAATAACACGACGTTGTATGTCATTAGACATCTTGTATAATAGTGACAAAACACCATTCCAAAGTTGGGTTCACCACACCTAAGTCAGGTCACCAAAATCAACGGTTAAATGACGTATAAAATACGACATACTTATCTAAAATTTTCAACAAAATTATTTTCATACTGTTTGGTGGAAAACTTCAACAGTTATAGACCCTCGTTCTATTCCCCTGTTATCCCCGCTCGACCCAGCTACACTCTTATTACCTGAAAGGAATTGTGAAGCAAAAGGGTGAGCACAAATAGCCCAGTAAAGAATATTATGACTAAAGATAATTAAATTATCAATAGTCTTCATCAGTGATAAATCAGAGATTTATAACATATGGTAGATGATAAAACTTTTCAACCATAGTTGCAGTGGAACGAGCAATCCATTAGAAGAGTCAAATAGACTATAATGTCTATTATCTTCTCCATGTTAAAAGTCCATCAATAATATTTCATCCCTGTAACATCAATCAACAATTTCTGTCCACAATCATGTAAGTTCATGATCATAATTATCTTGATGAATTCCTCTTCGCACTCAGGACGAAGATAATTCACATCACCTGTCTTTACCTGAAACACCAAAGATCATGGTTATACCAAATCACAGTTCCTGTTCATAATCATGCTAATCAATTCATCTTTGCATTACAAGCCAAAGATATTCAACAATTAATCATTCATCTTTGCACTACAGGCCAAAGATATTCACAAGTCACCCGCTCATCTTTGCACTACAGGCCAAAGATATTCATCAATAGTTCATCTTTGCACTACGGCCAAAGATATTCAACAACAGGCCATCTTTGCACTACATGCCAAAGATATTCATATCTCAAAAAAGTATCGAATCGTTTCAGAATTTATATAACAATAATTATAACCATGTTGATCAATTCACCTTTGCCCTTAAGCTAAAGATATTCAATTGTAAATTCAATGGTCATGAACATACCAGTCAACAATCCATCTTTGCACTACTGGCCAAAGAGAACCCATAGTCATGATCATACCACTAATCTACTCATCTTTACACTCAAGTCAAAGAGAAATTTCATCACCAGGATTATAAAAATGTTATATATAAGAATACGAACAATACGATCCAATTGTCAACATGATAACCAATTGTGGAGTAAATTCAAGAATAAAGTTCAAAATATGGATCCGATCAAAGATAGGAACCTTAACAGCCAACATGGACAAACAGAAGAAAATTTAATTTTTCGGTGAATAGTACCGTATACGTGAATAGTGTCGTATACGTGAATAGTAATCCCGACATGAAAAAGATAGAAATTTCATAAGAAAAATCATACTTCGTGAATAGTATTCGTGAATAGTACCGTATTCGTGAATAGTGCCGTATACATGAATAGTGCCGTATACGTGAATAGTAACCTCGACGAAAAAAGTAAAAATTTCATAATAAAATTCATGCCAATATCTTGGTGTAATGATATTGGGAAGAATAACACCATTTACGAAAAAAATAACATCCCTTACCATCCCTTACTTCAAAAGAACAGTACCTCTGACTGGAATATCGGATATAATATCGAAGGAAACTTGCACTGAATAGTAACTCTCAAAGTATTGAAATACTCACAAAAATACGCTCGATATTATAGAGAGAGAAAACTTCGAATTCTGGTGTGATTTTCAATTCTAACCTAAGCACCCTATTTATAGGAAAAGCTTAGGATGCCAAAGGAGACTAAAATAATAAAATAATATTATTTTATTTTTTTTCTTCCGCCGCCTGGCTGCTGCCCAAAAATTCTGATTTTTCAACAAACTAACAAAAGTGGGTCCCACCCTTTATTAAAAAAAATATTTATTTTCCAAAACTTCAATAATTCATAACAAAAAGCCCCTTCGTCAGAAAAATACAAATTCGATGTCCTTCTATAGGAAATTTAATTCTCTACAACTTTGCAGAAGAAAGTTTTTCCAAATTCCCAACATAAATTATCCGAAATCTACAAACAGATAATTTCTCACACCAAAATATTGATAAAACTCATCAACGCCAATTCCTTCTTTAATATCCACAAAATAAATATTTCCTTCTCATATAAATCAATAATTAATTATTCACAAATAATATTATAGAACTACAATATTAACAACCAGGTCGTTCCCAGGACAGAGGGGGCCTTCCGATAAGGACTTCTCCTTACTGGCGCGCAATTAAATAACCCCTCCTAGACAGAACTTTCTTTAGACATTGTCAATAATGCTATCTAATAATATTATTCAAATAATATGAATTATTGAGTTGATAACGTGAAATACTGTGCAACGACAATTATTGAATCAATACTACAAAATATCAACTGTAGCCATTATTGAATCAATCATAAAAAATAGCAACGTAGCAATTATTGAGTCAATAAAATATCAATGTAGCAATTATTGAGTCAATAATATAAAATATCAACGTAGCAATTATTGAGTCAATAATATAAAATATTGAACAGTAATTACTGTAACAATAATTGAGTAATGGCTTCTCACGTAAGACTCAATAATTCGAAATACTGTGCAATACCGTGTGCTACTATGCAACACCGTGTATCCCTGTATTTTAACCACCGGATATTTCAACAGTACTAACGGTAACAACCACGCCGTTATCTTGTAAAAAGTTATTTCTGTCGCTTTCTATATCCGACAGTTATTCCGTTGTGGGGGCCCACAAATAGCTGCGCCGTCGTACGAATATTCCCCGACAACAAGAATATTCCACGACCAAACGAATATTCCTCGACAACAAGAATATTTTATAACCACTTGCTCATTTTAAAAATGTTTGCACATTTCACCCATAACTTTAAACTTTTATCAATTTAACCATTTACTAAATAGAAAAATTGAATACTTTTATTTCATAAAATTCGGGGTCTTACAGTTTGTGTACGCGAACAAGCTTATGTTCGATTTGTTCGCGAACTGTTCGTGAATTCGATCATGTTCATGAACAGTTCACGAACACCAAACGATCTGAACTCGTACATAGTTGTTGGTTCAATCGAGTTACTCGAACCATTGTTCGAGTTCGACTAAAAGTATTCGAGTTCGACAAAGTTCAGTTCGGTTCGATTCGGTTCATTTGCAGCTCTACATATAATTATTTAAAAAATTATTAATTCAAATAAAATAATATTAAATTAAGACAAATAATTTAATATGAGGTACACTTTTCTTAGAAACCTACCCTTTGGCTTTCTACTAATTTTTTCACCCTCTCTCATCTCTTCATTGCTATACAGATTGACACTCATCTCTCTATATATATAATATCTATATATATAATCTCCTTCTACAATACGTTTCTTTTTCTTCAAAGAACCACTACAAACTGCTAAACACTAATCAGTGGCTGGCTAGTGATTACTAATAATCAAAACCAAAAATGGGGAATCTTTATCTGAAATTGTTTCTGGTATGCTCTGTTCTTGAATTGGCTGTTGGGTATTCTTTTAAAAACCTACCAATCATATCGTATGAGGAAGGGTATTCGCAACTCTTTGGAGACGATAATCTCATGCTTCTTAAAGATGGAAAAACAGTCCACATTTCTCTAGATGAAAGAACAGGTCTCCACCACCTTTATATTTCTTAAAATTTGTTATTTATGTACTTCAATTTGTCCCTTTTTTTTTATTGAAAAAACATAAAAAAAATAAAAATAAATTGTTGTGTATGAAATGTTCAGGTTCCGGATTTGTGTCACAAGACCTTTACCTCCATGGATTCTTTAGTGCTTCTATTAAGCTGCCTGCAGATTACACAGCTGGCGTTGTTGTTGCATTTTATGTGAGTATTTTATTTTCTTCTTCAAATCAAATCTAACCATACCCAAATTGGGTTTACTAGTTACATTTATGTGTTCTGCTATCTGTTATACATTCTAAAATCTTTTACCAAGCCTATAGATTTCTTGGAAAAAGTACTCCCTCTATCCCTAATTATTTGACGTTTTAGAGTTTTTCATTTGTCTAATTATTTGATGTTTGTTCAATTTTTTCAATATTACCCCTCATTACTTTGCCTATTTTTTTTTGGATACTTTAAACTCTTTCTCTTTTTTTCTGTCCTTATCCCAACAAAACTCTCCTTATCCCAACAAAAGATTTAAGGGTATTATAGACAATTGAGTACTATATTTAATGCTTTCCAATCATTATCTTAATTCTTGTGTCCACCTCTAAAACGTCAAATAATTAGGGACAGAGGGAGTAATAATCTTTGATGTTATGCTAATTGCTAGGTAGTGATGTTAAAATTAGTTGAACCCAGATGGCTCTGTACTATTTATATTTACAGTGTTGATTTTCATTGTTTTTTGAGGTTTATAAATGATATGATATTGTTAAAAATCTTGCTTGAGGACAAGCCTGTTTATTTTGAATATCGAAGAAAAATCCTTGTGATGGATTTTTTTTACTGAGTTTACTCATTCATGGCATATTTACTCTTATGTTTAGAAGCAAAATTTAGCTGCAATTGTTTTTGATAAAGTAATTCACAAATTTTAAAATCATCTCATTCAGATTTCATGGATCACTTGCATTTTTATGATATTCCTTTATTTTTCTTTGGCAGTTCATCTTTTGAATTAGTTAAACGAAGTATCCCCTAATATGTTAATTTTATTTTTTGGGGATGATTACAGATGTCAAATGGAGACATTTTTGAGAAGAACCATGATGAAATTGATTTTGAGTTTTTGGGGAATATTAGAGGCAAAGAGTGGAGGATTCAGACCAATGTTTATGGCAATGGTAGCACAAGCATAGGCAGAGAAGAGAGATATGGTCTGTGGTTTGATCCTTCAGAAGAGTTCCACCAATACAGTATTCTTTGGGCTGAGAATCAAATCATGTAAGAAAGCATAACCTTCCAAAAATTATTAGGCCTTTTTCTAAATTTAGTTACCATTGGGCTACTTCATCACATCTATCAAGCATAATCTAATAACTATTCTTCAACTAAAGTTTGTTGCCATAATTTAATTTTTACTGTGCTACCTTCTTTTAGCGTTGAAGCATGTTGTTCTTCTTAGGCGCTTTTACCTTGATATATGTCTATGCAATAAAGAGAACATAAATATCATCCCCTGTTCTGATAATAAATAGCCCATGAAATTCTATGTATTATTTACATATCACAACAACTTAATTAGCTATGCAAAACTAATTTTAGTTAAGCTGCTAAAAATGTAATTTCAAAGCGTTCCTTCATGTGAGCTTTTTAATCTGATCAGTGTTTTCAATCTGTTTGTTTGAATTCCCTTTAATTCCTATACCATCTGATTCTCTCACTGCTAGATATTAGTGGTGAAGATAGGTTTTGATTATTTTTTATAACTGCAAGAGCAAGAGGGGGAAGGGCAGAGAGATTCCTCTGCATTTATTTAAATTGTCACCGCCTTGTCCCTTGTTTTTACCCTCATCTAAAGATCAAACATACCTACCTACATATTGATAATAATGTTTGGTTAATTTTGTTTTATGATCCACTTTTGTTTGCTTATGGGTGTTTTTATGGTATCTTGCAGCTTTTATGTGGACGATGTTCCCATAAGAGAGATCAAGAGGACAGAAACAATGGGTGGGGACTTCCCTGCCAAACCAATGACTGTGTATGCCACCATATGGGATGGGTCTGACTGGGCTACAAATGGTGGTAGATACAGGGTCAATTACAAATATGCCCCTTACATCGCCGAGTTCTCAGACTTGGTACTTCACGGCTGTGCTGTCGACCCCATTGAGCGATCATCCAAGTGTGACAATGCACCGAACCCCAACTACATTCCTACGGGCATCACTCAAAGAACCAAAATGCACAACTTTAGAAAGAAACACTTGCACTACTCCTATTGCTATGATAAAACCCGTTACAAGGCTCCCCCTTCTGAGTGCGTGATTGATATCCATGAAGCTGAGCGACTCGGAGGGTACAACCCAGTCACGTTTGGTGGAGGCCATCGCCACCACGGTAAACGACACCGCCGGAGCCGATCAAGCCTAGGTGGGGTGACCTCAGTTTAAAGTGTTGTATCTAGCTTCTATTTTTTTCACATGAAAATTACCTTGGTGGTTTGTCCCTTTCTGTTTGGTTTTAGTTTTTGTGTATAGAAACAAGGAGAAGAGTGCATATACATTAATTAAGGGTGATTGGAGGTTTTTCATTGAAGATCATGTTGGGGGGGGGGGGTACCTTCAGGTTTCAAGCCATAATATTCTATTTGATGTTGTATTGGGCTATCAAAAGTTGAGCATCATATGGATATGGTTATAAATTTGTGCTGAACACACCCTCAAGGTTTCAAATAAATATATTGTCATCTGGTTATTATTTTATGCGTGTGGTGCTTGGACATGGATTAACAAACGTATTATCAATTAGAGAAGCATGGTGGTTTTGTTTTGCAAGTATGTTTGTTTTTCACATTATGGCCAGGATTTCATGTCAGGTCTAATTAGTGTTTTTGGTCCGATTTGTCATACATATTCCAAGGGACATTTTGGCAATGACAAATTGACAATCTAGAATCCTAAGCGGTTGAATGTCATTAACTAACATTCTATGGGCACTCCAAAACATGTTATTACATTCCATTCTCCTCCTATGCAAATTTAAATGGGCATATCTTTTCAAGCTGCATTTTCCGATTATTTCTATTTCTAAGAAAATCTGTGTCATCTTAAGGACATCTAATTCTGTGTTTATAGCAAAGTCTTGACGAACCATTATATCAACGAAAAAAGAAGAAGGTAAAACTAGGACCATTGTGCATTAAGTAAACGCATTTAAATACAATCCCAATAATAAAGGTGACATAATCCCCATAGCAAATACAGCGCCAGAACATGGTCCAAAAATTTAGAATCACACTAGTTCACGAGAGATGCAGAATTAGGTTTGCCAGATGCCTTCAATTGTTGAAGGCCGCCATTACTATTGATATATATATATATAGATAGATTGTTACCACCGGCGGCACAGTGAGGTTGATGCAATGTTGCATGATTAGTGCATCTACTTTGGGGACTCGGCTTCCTTTCTCTCAATCAGTTTGATGAAATTATGAACAATCGCCTTCCCTTCAGTGGTTATAATGCTTTCTGGATGGAACTGTACACCCTGCATTTTCCATGCAGTAAAAGGAAAACAATTACTATTTGGAAACATCATAATAAAAATGATTCAACAATTCGATAGACAGAAAGAAGAGAAGGTATGTACGACCGAAAGGCTAATAATTGTTGAGTTAGAATTAAGATCAAAAGCATTATAAGCTATACACTTTTTATGTAGTTTTTATATTTGTTATAAGTCGCATAGGTCAACTGGCTAGGCACAGAGTACAGACACCATGTATGCGGCCTAAAGGGAAAGACTTCAATAGAGGAAACAACAGAAATTTAACATATATGGGAACATGATAACTGAGATCAGAGAGGGGAATGCATTGGTTTTCTGTCTCCCCTTGGTTAAAGCAATGCCATCTGTAAGACGTTAAGAAGAAAGGATTTTACAATCTCCAACCCTCCTCCTTTGCTTCCCAAGGACAAAGGCTATTACCCTTTCTAGACACTTCATTTATCCTGACTGTCAGTTTAAGTTTTATCTTTTACTATATTTGTGACTCCTTCAAACTCTCTTAACTCAGAAAAATAAGATGTAAATCAATACTCACTTCGTTCCAAATTATACGACCATTATTGACTATTGAAAGTCAATTTCAAACTCAGAATTGTGATGACTCATTAAAAATTATGAAACAATAAAACTTACAATGAGTAATAATTTTAGATAGTTTGCAATATTCATCATTGTATTGATTAAAATTAAAGAAATCTATGTCGATTTAAGTTTAAAAATATATTATGTTGACTTCAAAAGTCAATAATGATCTCATAATATGGAATGGGGGAATATTTTGCAATCTCAAATACTCACTCCGTTCCTCAAAGAGTTCCATTTGCAAAACGAAGTTTTCCCACAAAAAGAGTCCTTTTGTTGACAATGACCTAAAGTTTAACATCTCAATTTCACTATCATGCCACCACCACCAAACTACACACTCGTTATATTTAAAGGATAAACATGAAAGAAAAATATATACTTAAAGTTTGCAAATATTACAAATGGGACTCTTTTTGTGGAACAGATGGAGTATGTAACCGAATTCCAATGGCTGTCCACACAATTACATCACCATCTATAAAACTCTACCGGTAGGTTATGGACTCCAGCTATTAATTTATTTAAGAAACTAAGTGTTGGAACAAATTGCCAACAAAATTTGGAGTAAAAGGGGAAAATAAGAAGTTAAAGGGGGCAACTTTGGAATTTAATGTAAAGCACACTTTGGTAACACTATGTAGCTGCTTCACGAAAATTCTTATCAATTCAAAAATATGATGCATTTAATTAATTAAAGATACTTTTGACATCATTATCTCCTATAAATCATATGGCTCTCCCCATTTGATTAGTATAGTGCATGCGAAGGGCTACAAAAACCTTACCTGTAGATATTTATATGTTTTGTGACGAGCGGCCATTATCAATCCATCCTCTGTCCATGCGGTCATCTCAAGTACTTCACTAGGAAAACTGTCCTTTTCGATCACAAGGCTATGATATCTACCAGCAGTGAAAGGGCTGGAGAAATAAAACATTCAACATAATATTAAAACCAAATTTTATTTTTTTCTGACAAGTAAATTAAAACCTAAATTTAATGCAGAATTTATTTAATTTCCGTGTATTGGAAAATTGAGGTAGTACTTAAATGTAAAGGTTAGGTCAAATCAAGTAAAGTAATAGTCAATTTATTTATTGATTTATATTTTAACTCAAAAATGTAGGTGGATCTCTGGTAGAATTGAAATCAATGATCATATAGCTTAAAACTACAAGGAAAAATTGTGATCAACAATTCTAACATATTCATCAAGACCACATGCTCCTAAGATCGACAAGGGATGCTTTTCATTGCTGCCACAAAAAGTGGATTGGATGTTTTTTTTTGATTTCCAAGATATCCCCAGGCTCACACTTTTAATTTGCCCAAGATTATTCCTCCGAGGTACGGTCGGGCGCCGAAGCGGAAACCTCTCCCAAGAAAGTTTGCTGCATCCACAAGGGCTTGAAACCGAGATCACTTGTTTAAGCGACCAGAGCCCCCTTCCACTCACACCTTCGTTGGTGATTGGATGTAGTCATGTAGAGATACCTCTAACTATATGCATATGTGGCTAAGCGTAACTTGATCCCAAATTCTCAAGCTTTGTAGCCTATGCTTTTACCATCATCTAATAGAACAATGACCACTATAAAAAGAACATTATACAGATTATTCTCTTTAAAAAAAATAAACATAAAAATACAAAACTTGAGGGGGCGGGGGGGGAAGTTAAAAGGTAGGATCCCTTTCAGTCTTACCCATTACCGTTACGAACTACTTAGCCATGCTACATTAATAATTTGGCCATACAAGAAATGCTCATAATCCTATGTCAGCAGCTAAGAAAGCAGTAACAGGGTGGCTTAATATTACCGCTTGTGATGTCAATTATTTGTTTAAGTACAGAAGATGGGGAAAAGATGTAAAAGTTTGTTAGGATTAGGAAAAAGAAACTACAGAAATAACATAACCACATTACCGCCAGTACTAACTACAGTATATGTTATTTCAAGAAAAGATCTTACTTTGGTAAGCCTGCAAATAAACCATCTTCTTCCCCCTCATTATAGTACACAAGAGAACTTTTTCCATGCACAACCCCATAAGGAGAGCGCACAATTTTCCCTATCAAACAATAACACCAAACAATGTATATTAAAAATAAATAAATAAAACACGCAGAGGTAATATTGTAAGAAGCCTACAGGATAACCAAAAGAAGAGACAACAATAGTAACTTGTGATTTGTGAAACATTTTTAAGAGTTCCTTTCTCTTTACTCGTAGATTATTACATATACTCCAAATTAGCATAGAATTCTTTAGGAAAATTGATGTGGTCAGTAAGAGGATCAGAAAGGGCAAATTTAAAGAGAGACAATTATCTGTATTTGAGACATGGTTTTCGTGAGGTGCTGCAGAAATAAGACTGGAGCTAGATTATGATTTCTATGGGTTTGTATGCTGCTAACTTTTCATAAGGCACTTTTTCTGCTGTTTGGTTCCTCTATTTACTATGTATGCCCATGATATTCCATATTGGGAGTATTTTCATCTGATATCTCATCAAAATAAATATACAATGTTTACGTCTCATGTTAATTCTGTCTTGTTATATGCAAATTACTTGCAGAACATAGCCTATGATAGCCACATCAATTTTCTATTAACTGACACAATGTAAACATAACTAATTCAAAGCTTTTATTTTGTTAGACTCACCTCCAAAAGCCTCACCAATGCACTGCAAACCCATACACACACCAAATAATGGTACAGTGGGTCCAAGTTCCAACACAGTTTGCAATGATATTCCTGAGTCTTGAGGTTCACCTATGATGAAAGAAATATAATTAATGTATTGCCATATTTTCAAAAACATAACACAGAAGCATCACTACATGACAAACCTTACCTGGTCCTGGAGATATAAGAATACCTCTTGGATTTTTCCTATGAAATGACAAAAGGAAAAAGTTCAACATCGAAGTTTTATTGATCTGTAAATAGCCAATATTCTAGAACAATTTTGCACCGGCAAGAAGGAGATTACATTACATAATTGAATCAGAAAACAGAGTTCTTTTTCCCGTTTCTTTTATAGCTTATCAGGAAACACAAGTATTAACTACATCTATATTTTAAAAATAATATCCTTACCTTCTCAGTTCATCCACAGTGAGCTCATCATTCCGGTAAACCTCAAAGTTAAAGCCCAGCTCTCCCATATACTTCAGGAATCACACAGGAATGTATTAGCATAATTTTTTAGCAGTCATGCACATAATCCATGAATCACAAAGAACAATTTTCAAGGAAAGTAGTTTACTGTTCAATTTTCTAACAATAAAAAAGGATGCTCCAAGCTCTGTTGCACCAGAGGAGTGATAATAGGAGCAAGTTACAACTGCAGAAATGAAGGCATTGGACAATAGAAAAAATTGGAATTTGTATGTTTTGCCATGTAAAACATTGTATAAAACTGTATGACTAGAAGAGAACATCTTCAAAAAAATTATCTTCTTTTTGAAATTTGTCATTTTTGCATAGAAAAAACCAAGGTTCAACAGATTTTGTACCTTTTTCCCCTTCCTAACTTAGCTCCACGCTTGCCACTTTTCAATGAAGTCAAAAGGAGCAGCGAATTTAAGAAACCTCCTACTCTCACTTCCCCCCAATCCCATTACAGTAAAACGACAAAATAATTGAGGAGTGGTTATTTCCATCCCCACAATGCATTGAGACATAACAATATGTAAGTAAAGATTAAAATGCCGATACGTGTAGGTAGTGATTAGTTCTTAACTAGGAAAGTGCTGCAATTATTTTTCTTTACTATTTCTACATTTATTTTTCTTCGTCTTCCCCTAGCTCTTTCCCGAGTTTAAACCAGGTGTAAAATCCCTCTTTAGATTACAAATGACATGTATGTTCTTTCTTGATATAATCCTCAACTATCAACCTGATTATATGTATATCTTTTTTCAAACTCTTTGCTACAGAAGTTGCAATGAAGGTACTTTATGATGGGTTTTTAGTTGTTTAAACTAAAACTTAAATGTTTTTAGTATATTCTGTCCCAATCCCACAGCATCAAAACAGAACAATCAAATTACACAAAAGGAATTTAAAACTGTAACTTAGACAAATACAATCAAGTACTCAACTCAGCTACTAATGCAATTCAAAATCGCAATTCTCTCAACACCCAAAAAACAATAATTGGAAATGAAAGGGTATCAGTATCAAACCTGACAAAGGTTATAAGTGAAGCTATCATAATTATCAATGACAACAATCGGATTGGTTATCTTCTTCCTATCCGGAACAACATCTGATGATACGGAGTTCTTTCCCGATACGGCGAGGGGTATTTCGAGACCAAACGTCCGCGAAGTAAAAGATCCGGCGGGCTTGTGCAAAGGAAAAGAAACGAACCTGGAGGGGCATTCTGGGGTTTTTTTAGGCGGGAACATAGAAGACGTTTGCTGAATCATAGAGGACTGATGAGATATTCTGTAAGTCGCCATTAATCTTTAACCTTAAGGATTCAGTGGCGTTCAAAATACATGTGCACTCAGAAACAAAGCGTATCACCAGAATCAGAATGTAAAAACCGACAAATACACTCTCACTCTGGTCTAAATATTCATACTATTTATTGAGGAACTTTTCGTCTAATTATAATTAATTGCGAGGTATGCGGATAGGAATTACTATAAAAGAAGCTAATAAATAACAATTGAATGGGGATAAAAAAAATGATATTACTAAGAATATTAATACTCCATAAATACGACAATATTATAGATAAATTATTATAAAAATATATATTATTTAAGATAATTATATATTTCACATGAGACTATCTGAAATAATAATAGACTTTTATCTAATGGAATATTAATTTGACTTTGTTACCATTTTTTATTTCTCATGCATTTATTACTAGATTCACTATTATTAAACTAACTATTTGAAATTACATATACACGTTTTGCATCTGAGGGTTTATCGCTTGATCCGTAATAAATGTATTTTTTTTTAAAGAAAATAAGTTGTAGTTTTAATATTTTATAAGAATTGGGTAATATCAAATGGACCCCAACAAAAAACTATAATTATAAGATATTAAAGACTTAGTATATTAGACTTCAAATTGATGTAAATATATTTAATTTTAGTTGATACAATTATTATAATTGTATAATATAACAATAATTATTAATCACAAAATTTATTTCATTTTATGTTTTTATGAGTCAAACAAATTTTGAGGTTTAATATGAATTGTTATTTCCACAAGTAAAAATTGATATTTACACAAGATATCTCTCACATAGGTGTGAGACCCATTTACTATTCATGTGAGAGGAATTTTGTAAAACTATCAATTTTACTTGTGGAAATATCAATTTCCTTAATATGTTGTCGGTTGATCTCAAAAGTGAAATTGTATTTCTTATTTTGGAACGGATAGAGTATAATTATAAGATACTAAAGAATTACTATATTTTAATTTTGTATTTGTTTTTTTATATTTGAGAATTTTGGCCCCTCCATATTAAGATTTTAGATATCTTTCTTTTGTCATTAGTATATCATTTAAATAATCTTTACATGAGAGAAAATCGTGTGAAATTAATGAAAATACATGTGAAAATTAAATTAATAGCTTTCCAAGTTTTTTATATGAGAAACACTACAATTTTTGTTTGGGTGTTTTAAATGCAATGTAGATACAAAGATACTATAGTGTTATAAAAAAATTGCAGTAAAAAATTTGTAAGATGTAAGTGTTCCCATCGTGAAGAAATATTTACAATAATTATAGGCTGACCGGCAATGTGATCGGTCTAGCGACTGGTCCATTTTTTTTTCATTGACTCTCAAAAAATATATAGTATTTATTTTAACTAATTTTTTTACAGAATTTATTAATTTAGGTATAATTTGGATACATATACAAAACAGTGTTGTACATAATTCTGTAAAAATTCAGTTGCAATAAATATTACACATTTTTTGGGAGACAATAGAAAAATAAAAATTGACTCATTGTCGGTCGCCCGAGAAAGACTAACATCTATGGCCACTTTAACTATACGATAGCCCGGTAGGGAAGTGGTTAGCATTAAATTTATTTTAAGATAAATTGATCAATTGACCGATAGAATACTGACATGCAGACGAGGCTGTATGTGTATCAGCATTCTATTGACCAATTGATCAACTTATCAAACAAATAATTTCATGCTAACCGGATCCGCCCAGTTGACATGTGATAGGTATTTGTCTTGTTATATATCTATATAAATATAGAGTTATATGGGTTTTGGTAGATATTGTGATAAATTTGCAAAAAAATAATTGTGAAATTTATCAATATATAAAATTAGTAAAATTATATGGGGATTCCACTTATTACATATTTTAAAAAAAATACTAATAATATTTATCCACGTAACTAGCCATTAAAATATAGACACAAATATTCCAATATATATCATTTTCCAATTAATATTCTAACGGAATTTATTATCAAAGTATAATTGCTAGAAAAAAAAGTACAAAGGAGATAGTAAGGAGATGGAGCCGCGACTAATCAATCGCCTAAGCAAAAGCTTTTAATTTTCTAATGATTTTCTTCTTCTTCTTCTTCTTCAAATTAAATATTCTCACATATTAGTAAATTTCATGACTCTTAACAACCAAAATGCTGTCGACTAAACTTGCCAATAAAATACAAATAATTTGTTGACGATTTGTCCCTTACCCACATATTGAAATGAACAACATTAATAGAGTAAAGTATAAAATACTCTATTTGTTCTAAAGTATATAACTATTATTTACTTTTGAAAGTTAATTATAAATATTTTTAAATTTAAAATTGAGATAATTTATTAAAAATATGAAACAATAAAATTTACAATGAGTAGTGAATTATAGATAATTTACAATACTCATTATTCAATGAATTTAAATTAAAAGATTATATGTCAAATTTGAGTTTAAAAATCTCTTAAATTGACTTTAAAAAGTCAATAATGTTTAAATATTATAGAATGGAGGAAGCATGGAATATATAATTAGAACTATTAGCCAAATAAGTGTGGAGATAAAAAAAAGTATGAAAGAACGGGAGGTGGGGGTCATCTCACGTTTTTGCGTGAAGGATATAATAATCCATTTAAAAAAATTATAAAACACATTTTTGTACATAAATATGGGAGCGAGTGTATTTGATTACATAAACGAGTCGTTTTTATATGATAACTCACGCAATTATATGTAGCGTCTCTTACCTCGTATTTTACCAAATAAATTATATAAATAAATAAATAAAATAAAATTAATGGTGACATTTACATACCATCAAATTATACTACTAGTTTGGTTTTAATTTGGTCCATAGGGTTACAAACGATTCGATTTGAGTCGAACTTTGACGAACTCGAGTTGAACCGGAATACTATTTATCAAAGTTGAACATATTCGTTTAACCTGATCGAACTAACATAACATATATGTGTGAGTTCAGATCGTAAGATATTCGTGAACAATTCGCAAACATGTTCTAGTTCGCGAACATTGTGACGGCCCCAGAATATGTTCAATTCATCCAACCCATTCTGGGTTGCCAAGAAATACATGGTACATAATTCAAATATAAATTTTTTATGTCCAATTGTCGTACACAATACGACCACATATAAAGTGTGAGTTTTAATACGAATACAGTACCCACAATCTTTATCAATGATACATTACATAAAGGTACAGTCAATAACTGTTTTAGGAATTAAAATACTTGAAAAATACTCAAGAAAACCTTCGTACATGAGAGGCCATGCATCTAAGTTATAATAGATATCATAGGACTTGAGAATTAACCTTGGTTGACCCAATAGATCCCAAAGAAGAACGAGAAGATTACTATCTTGTTCATTTCAATGGTGGGTATTCTCTTGCCATATAATTATCTCAATTGTCTCAAACTGAGAATTGTATTCCAACCATACTCCAAGATTATATAGGTAGTGTAAAACCCCAACTTTTATGAATAAAGATTTAATTTTTTTTATTTATTATTTCGAAATAGTAAGGTGTTGATTGATAAATGTGAAAGTTATGGGTGAAATGTGCAAATATTTTAAAATAAGCAAGTGGTTATGAAATATTCTAGTTGTCGGGGAATATTCGTTTGGTCGTGGAATATTCTTGTTGTCGGGGAATATTCGTACGACGGCGCAGCTATTTGTGGACCCCATAACGGAATAACTGTCGGATATAGAAAGCGACAGAAATAACCTTTTTATAAATAACGGCGTAGTTGTTACCGTTAGTACTGTTGAAATATCCGATGGTTAAAATACAGTGATACGCGGTGTTGTACAGTAGCACACGGTATTGCATAGTATTTCGAATTATTAAGTCTTACGTGAGAAGGCACTTACTCAATTATTGTTACAGTAATTACTGTTCAATATTTTATATTATTGACTCAATAATTGCTACGTCGATATTTTATATTATTGACTCAATAATTGTTACATTGATATTTTATTGACTCAATAATTGCTACGTTGCCATTTTATATGATTGATTCAATAATGGCTACAGTTGATATTTTGGTATTATTGATTCAATAATTGTCATTGCACAGTATTTCACATTATCAACTCAATAATTCATATTATTTGAATAATATTATTAGATAGCATTATTGACAATGTCTAAGGAAGTTCTGTCTAGGAGGGGTTATTTAATTGCGCGCCAATAAGGAGAAGTCCTTATCGGAAGGCCCCCTCTTTCCTGGGAACGACCTGGTTGTCAATATTGTAGTTCTGTAATATTATTTGTGAATACTTAATTATTGATTTATATGATAAGAAAATATTTATTTTGTGGATATTAAAGAAGGAATTAGCGCTGATGTGTTTTTATCAGTATTTTGGTATGAGAAATCATCTGTTTATGGATTTCGGATAATTTATGTTTGGAATTTGGAAAAACTTCCTTCTACAAAGTTGTAGAGAATTAAATTTTTTATTAAAGGACATAGAATTTGTATTTTTCTGACAAAGGGGCTATTTATTATGAATTATTGAAGTTTCGGAAAATAAATATTTTTTAATGGGTGGGCCCCACTTTTGTTGATAAATTCAGAATTTTGAAAGCCGCAAGGCGGCGGGATTTTTTTAAAAAATAATATTATTTTATTATTTTAGTCTCCTTTGGCATCCTAAGCTTTTCCTATAAATAGGGTGCTTATGTTAGAATTGAAAATCACACCAGAATCAGAAGTCTTCTCTCTCTATAATATCGAGCGTATTCTTGTGAGTATTTAGATACTTTGAGTGTTACTATTCAGTGCGAGTTTCCTTCGGTATTATATCCGATATTCCAGTCAGAGGTACTATTCTTTTGAGGTAAGAGATGTTATTTCTTTCGTAAATGATGTTATTCTTTTCAATATCATTATACCAAAATATTGTCATGAATTTTGTTATGAAATTCTTACTTTTTCCGTCGGGGTTACTATTCACGTATACGGCACTATTCACGGAAAAACTAAATTTTCTTCTATATGTCCAAATTACTTTTTAAAGTTCTTATCTTTGATTGGATCTAAGTTTTGAGCTTATTTCTTGAATTTTGCTCCACAAAGTAATATTATGGAATATTCTTGAACTTTGATAAACTAAAATACGAATCCTTAATCTTATCCTTTATTTCACTGGATTCGTTATTTATATGATTTTTCATCATCCTCAGTTCTAAGTGGTGATATAACTGAATATCTTTGGCCTGTAGAACAAAGATGAATGATTACCTGATGAATATCTTTGGCCTGTAGAGCAAAGATGAATGATTACCTGATGAATATCCTCAGGTGTTGAGATGAACATGACCACTGATGATACAAATGAATATCTTTGGCCTGTAGTGCAAAGATGAATATTTGATTCGAGATGTATATTGATTGATGTTACAGGGATAAAATATTGATGATGGACTTTTAAATCATAGAAGATAGTAGACTTCATTCTCTACTTAACTCTTCTAATGAATTGTTATTTTCCGCTGCGAATATTGATCTAAAGTTGGTTGTCCATTATATTTTATCTGATTTGTTGAAGACTAACGATAATTTATTTTCCATTATCTTAGTCATAATATTCTTTACTGAGCTAGTTGAGCTCACCTTTTTCATCTGTTGTCCTCTTCAGGAAATGAGAATGTTGCGAAAACTAGTCGGGGGACAGAGTGATGGTCCGAGTTAGAGCAGTAGTAGTCCTCACTATTTCTGATAAATAGTGTGATAATAATTGTAATGAGGACTTAGTTTGAATCTTAATATTTTCTACATATTTGTATTGACACTCACAGTTGTGTGGTCGTATTTTGCACGACCGTATGATATAAAGTTTGTATTTGAATTTTGTACCATGTATTTGGCGACTCAGAATGGGTTGGGTTGACTGGACCTATTCTAGGGGCGTCACAGTTGGTATCAAAGCTTAGGGATATGATCTCTGGCGGAGATCGGGGAATAGAACTAGGAGGGGAGAGACGAGTAAATCCTTCGCTAGTGTGTCCTACCTAAGCTTATGTGGTATTTAATTGGTCAGTCGGAGCATAGGGTTAATATGTGATATGTTGATTTGTTTAATTAACCCTTGTTTTATGGCAGTATTTGAGAATGGCAGCTAAGAACGTTAACAACGAAGTGAATGAGACTGTGGAGACACCTTTAATCACTAACCAGGAGAACGTGCAACAAGAAGGCAATGTTCATCCTGAAAATAACGCTGGTCAGACGATAAACGATGAGATGTTTAGAAGTTTTCTGCAGTTCATGCAAAACCAGACGAGGGAGACTCGTGTGCAACATACAGGTGGCGATAATAACAACTTGCGAATTGTTACTGCCAAGCAGTTCAAAGAATTGGGACCACCAGAGTTTCTGGAAAAGCCAGATCCAATCAAGGCGGAGACTGGATTAAATAAATTACCAAGATATTTGATGTCTTGAGATGTACGGAGGAACAGATGGTTCCATTCGCCACGTTTATGTTCCGTGGAGAGGCAGATTACTGGTGGGAATCTGTGAAACGTACCCAGCCTGCCGCACTCAAGATGTATTGGGAAGCGTTCCAGCAACTGTTTAATGACAAGTACTTTCCTGAAAGTATTCGTCATATGAAGGAAGTAGAATTTATCAGACTCGAGCAAAACAACATGACGGTATCCCAGTACGAGGCTAAGTTCGAGGAGTTGTCCAGGTTTGCACCTCATTTGGTGGAGAATGAGGAACGTATAACGCGGATGTTTCTAAGAGGTTTGAAACCCGAAATACGTCAATGCCTCATTTCTCATAAATTTTCTCTATATTCGGATGTAGTAAACAGGGCCCAGTTATTAGAACGAGATAATGATTATGTTTAACCGAGGGACCACAATCAAGGTCGTACCGGTGGCAGCAGTCATCGGAGCAATGACAACCAGCGAGGAGGAAAGTATGACAGAAGCGGTAACCACTCCGGTGGTAATCGTGGCCATGATAGTAGAAAAAGCGAATCGGGAGGAGATTTCAAAAAGAGAAGGTACAACAATGAGAACGTGAAGACGTCGACATCAGCACCAGCATCAACTGTTTCTAGGGGAGGAGAACGACCACCGGTCGTATGCTATAAGTGCGGGAAAGAGGGACACATCAGCCCAAACTGTCCACAACAATTCAAAGCATGTTATAACTGTGGAAAGGAAGGACATATAGCTCGAGATTGTCCTGTTACGAAACCAAGTTCAGCGGGGGTGGTGATTCCAAAGACGGTTGCATACAAGTCAAAGTCGGTGATTCCTGGAAGAGCGTTTGTCGTAATAGCCCAAAACGCGAGGAATCCACACGAGGTGATTACGGGTAAGCTAATCATAAACTCTTGCGAAGTTTACACCTTGTTAGATACCGGTGCTACCCATTCTTTTATTTCACCTGCTTGTGCTCAACGTTTGAACTTGACTTCTGATAAATTAGACTTTGACTTATTTGTTGAAACTCCGTTGGGAGAAACCTTTGTTACATCTACGGTTTACAAATCTTGCTTGATTCAGATTGGTACCCTTACCTTGCCTGTTGATCTTATATCTTTGAAAATACTTGCATTTGACGTGATTTTAGGAATTGATTGGTTAACCACTTACCATGCCAAAATTGATTGTTTTCGTAAGGTTATTAGTTTTCATATTCCTAATCAACCTGTTGTGCGAATCCAAATCACCAAACCACTAAAATCAGTCAATATCATTTCAAGTCATAAAGCTATTCGTTTATTGAAAAACGGATGTCAAGCTTTTTTAGCTCATGTCACTGATCTAAACCAGAATACATCAGATTTGAATGATATTTATGTTGTTAATGAATTTTCTGATGTATTTTCCGAAGAACTTCCCAGTCTACCCCCAGAACGTGAAGTTGAATTCTTTATTGACCTTGAACCCGGTACAAAACTCATTTCTAAAACCCCATATCGAATGGCTCCTATTGAACTTCAGGAGTTAAAGGTCCAACTACAGAAGTTGTTAGATATCGATTTTATTCGTCCTAGTACGTCTCCTTGGGGTGCTCCTGTTTTATTCGTAAAGAAGAAAGACGGGAGTATGCGACTTTGTATTGACTATCGGGAGTTGAACCATGTCACCATCAAAAATAGGTATCCGTTACCTCATATTGATGACCTGTTCGACCAGTTGCAAGGAGCGCAATTCTTTTCAAAGATCGATCTTCGTTCTAGATATCATCAGTTGAAGATTAAAACTGAGGATATTCCAAAGACTGCTTTTAGAACACGGTACGGGCATTATGAGTTCTTAGTCAGGTCTTTTGGATTGACTAATGCTCCTGCTGCTTTCATAGATATGATGAACCGTGTATTTAAGGAGTATTTGGATCAATTCGTTGTTGTCTTTATTGATGACATCCTCATCTATTCTAAAAGCCGTGAAGATCATGAGCACCATTTGAAGCTGGTACTTCAAAAGCTTCGTGAGAACAAGCTATATGCCAAGCTGAAGAAATACGAGTTCTGGCTTGAGGAAGTAGCATTTCTTGGGCACGTGGTATCAAAACGTGGAGTATCTGTTGATCCGGCGAAGATTGAAGCAATATAAAGCTGGGAGCAACCTAAGTCGGTGACCGAAGTACGAAGCTTTCTGGGCTTAGCTGGTTATTATCGGAGGTTCGTAGAGGGATTTTCTCGAATCGCTACTCCATTAACTCAGTTGACTCGGAAAGATACAAAATTCGTTTGGAGCGAGGAATGCGAGAAGAGCTTCCAAGAGCTCAAGAGAAGACTTATCTCGGCACCTGTTCTGACAATACCATCTGGTTCGGATGGATTTGTTATCTACAGCGATGCTTCGGGCAAAGGGTTAGGATGTGTTCTCATGCAACATGGGAAAGTCATAGCCTATGCCTCGCGATAACTCAAAGAATATGAGAGGAATTATCCTACTCATGATCTAGAGTTGGCAGCTGTCGTTTTTGCGTTGAAGATCTGGAGACATTACTTGTACGGAGAGAAAGTGGAGATTTATACGGATCATAAGAGCCTTAAATATTTCTTCACTCAGAAGGAACTCAACATGCGGCAACGACGTTGGCTTGAGCTGTTGAAAGATTACGATCATACCATCCAATACCATCCTGGAAAAGCGAACGTGGTAGCTGACGCGTTGAGTAGAAGATCATATGTGGGAACGAGTGCGGTGATGTCAAGTATACGCGTATAACCAGTTTTGATTGATAAAGTTAAAGCTGCTCAAGCTACGGATGCGGAGCTGATAAAGATGAAGAAGAAGGTGAAAGAAGGTGCCATTCCAGAAGCAAGAATCGATGAAGAGGGAATACTTCGAGTCAACTCCAGACTTTGTGTTCCTAATGATTCTGACTTGAAGCATAGAATCATGATGGAGGCACACAACACACCATTCGCAATCCATCCTGAGAGTACCAAAATGTATCGTGATCTCCGACATACATTTTGGTGGAGCAATATGAAAAGAGAGATCGCGGAATTTATTTCAAGATGTTTAACTTGTCAACGTGTAAAGGCGGAGCATCAAGTACCGAAGGGTCCATTACAACTACTGGAGATTCCACAATGGAAGTGGGAACACATTACGATGGATTTCATTACGGGTCTTCCCAAGGTTTCTCAAGGCATAGATGCGATTTGGGTTATTGTTGATAGATTAACCAAGTCTGCTCATTTCTTGCCGATACGAGAGACTTATTCCCTTGAACGTCTTGCTCATATGTACGTGAATGAGATTGTGAGATTGCATGGCATGCCAGTATCCATAGTTTCGGATCGTGATCCCAGATTTACTTCACGATTTTGGATCAGTTTGCAGAAAGCTATGGGCACGAATTTACGATTCAGTTCGGCTTATCATCCTCAAACAAACGGACAATCGGAAAGGACTATTCAAACTCTTGAAGATCTATTGAGACTTTGTGTTCTAGACTTCAAAGGGAGTTGGGATAAGTATTTACCATTGGTGGAATTCTCCTACAACAACAGTTATCAGGCAAGTATAGGCGTGGCTCCATTCAAAGCGTTGTATGGGAGAAAGTGTCGCTCTCCAGTATGTTGTAACGAGGTGGGTGAAACAACATTGTTGGGACCGGAGTTAGTACGTATGACTACGGAAAAGATCCAAATAATCCGACAACAAATACAAACAGCACAGGATCGACAAAAGAGTTATGCGAATCTTCATCGAAAGGACGTGGAATTTAATATTGGGGACCATGTGTTATTACGTGTTGCTCCGTGGAAAGGAGTTACGAGGTTTGGGAAGAGAGGAAAGCTCAATCCACGATTCATTGGTCCATTTGAGATTCTTGACCGAGTAGAAAATGTGGCTTATAGACTCGCTTTACCTCCAAGCATGTCTCGTGTTCATAACGTGTTTCACATATCCGTGTTACGTAAATATGTGAAGGATCCAAACCACATTATTGAGTTAGAACCAGACGAGATAGCCGAAGATTTAACGTACGAGGAGGTACCTGTCAAGATCTTGGATAGGAAGGAGCATGTCCTACGCTCGAAAATTATACTTCAAGTTAAAGTTTTGTGGAGAAACTATGCAATTGAGGAAATGACCTGGGAGTTGGGATCGGAAATGAAAGCGAGGTATCCTCACCTTTTCGACATACCAGGTACGTACGTCAATTTCGAGGACGAAATTTCATAAGGAGGGGAGGTTGTAAGACCCCAACTTTTATGAATAAAGATTTAATTTTCTTTATTTATTATTTCGAAATAGTAAGGTGTTGATTGATAAATGTGAAAGTTATGGGTGAAATGTGCAAATATTTTAAAATAAGCAAGTGGTTATAAAATATTCTGGTTGTCGGAGAATATTCGTACGACGGCGCAGCTATTTGTGGACCCCACAACGGAATAACTGTCGGATATAGAAAGCGACAGAAATAACCTTTTTATAAATAACGGCGTAGTTGTTACCGTTAGTACTGTTGAAATACCCGATGGTTAAAATACAGTGATACGCGGTGTTGCACAGTAGCACACGGTATTGCATAGTATTTCGAATTATTAAGTCTTACGTGAGAAGGCACTTACTCAATTATTGTTACAGTAATTACTGTTCAATATTTTATATTATTGACTCAATAATTGCTACGTCGATATTTTATATTATTGACTCAATAATTGTTACATTGATATTTTATTGACTCAATAATTGCTACATTGCCATTTTATATGATTGATTCAATAATGGCTACAGTTGATATTTTGGTATTATTGATTCAATAATTGTCATTGCACAGTATTTCACATTATCAACTCAATAATTCATATTATTTGAATAATATTATTAGATAGCATTATTGACAATGTCTAAGGAAGTTCTGTCTATGAGGGATTATTTAATTGCGCGCCAATAAGGAGAAGTCCTTATCGGAAGGCCCCCTCTTTCCTGGGAACGACCTGGTTGTCAATATTGTAGTTCTGTAATATTATTTGTGAATACTTAATTATTGATTTATATGATAAGAAAATATTTATTTTGTGGATATTAAAGAAGGAATTAGCGCTGATGTGTTTTTATCAGTATTTTGGTATGAGAAATCATCTGTTTATGGATTTCGGATAATTTATGTTTGGAATTTGGAAAAACTTCCTTCTACAAAGTTGTAGAGAATTAAATTTTTTATTAAAGGACATAGAATTTGTATTTTTCTGACAAAGGGGCTATTTATTATGAATTATTGAAGTTTCGGAAAATAAATATTTTTTAATGGGTGGGCCCCACTTTTGTTGATAAATTCAGAATTTTGAAAGCCGCAAGGCGGCGGGATTTTTTTTAAAAATAATATTATTTTATTATTTTAGTCTCCTTTGGCATCCTAAGCTTTTCCTATAAATAGGGTGCTTATGTTAGAATTGAAAATCACACCAGAATCAGAAGTTTTCTCTCTCTATAATATCGAGTGTATTCTTGTAAGTATTTAGATACTTTTAGTGTTACTATTCATTGCGAGTTTCCTTCGGTATTATATCCGTTATTCCAGTCAGAGGTACTATTCTTTTGAGGTAAGGGATGTTATTTCTTTCGTAAATGATGTTATTCTTTTCAATATCATTATACCAAAATATTGTCATGAATTTTGTTATGAAATTCTTACTTTTTCTGTCGGGGTTACTATTCACGTATACGGCACTACTCACGGGAAAACTAATTTTTCTTCTATTTGTCCAAATTGTCTGTTATAGTTACTATCTTTGATTGGATCTAAGTTTTGAGCTTTATTCTTGAATTTTGCTCCACAAAGTGTTATTATAGAGTATTCTTGAACTTGGATAAATTAGATTGCAAATCCTTAATCTTATCTTTTATTTCACTGGATTCGTTATTTAAAATATTTTTCATCATCCTCAGTCCTAAAAGGTGATGTAACTGAATATCTTTGGCCTGTAGAGCAAAGATGAATGATTACCTGATGAATATCTTTGGCCGTAGTGCAAAGATGACAGGTGTTGAGATGAACATGACCACTGATGATACAAATGAATATCTTTGGCCTGTAGTGCAAAGATGAATATTTGATTCGAGATGTATATTGATTGATGTTACAGGGATAAAATATTGATGATGGACTTTTAAATCATAGAAGATAGTAGACTTCATTCTCTACTTAACTCTTCTAATGAATTGTTATTTTCGCTGCGAATATTGATCTAAAGTTGGTTGTCCATTATATTTTATCTGATTTGTTGAAGACTAACGATAATTTATTTTCCATTATCTTAGTCATAATATTCTTTACTGAGCTAGTTGAGCTCACCCTTTTCATCTTTTGTCCTCTTCAGGAAATGAGAATGTTGCGGGAACTAGTCGGGGGACAGAGTGATGGTCCGAGTTAGAGCAGTAGTAGTCCTCACTATTTCTGATAAATAGTGTGATAATAATTGTAATGAGGACTTAGTTTGAATCTTAATATTTTTTACATATTTGTATTGACACTCACAGTTGTGTGGTCGTATTTTGCACGACCGTATGATATAAAGTTTGTATTTGAATTATGTACCATGTATTTGGTGACTCAGAATGGGTTGGGTTGACTGGATCTATTTTGGGGGCGTCACAGGTAGTGCTCATAGATATAATCATCAAGTGGATGCGCATAGCCATGTCTTATGATAACATGAATGTAACGCCCCCAAAATTGGTTCAATACTCAACCCATTTTGAGTCGCCAAATATATGGTACAGAATCCAAATACAATCTTTTATATCAAACGGTCGTGCAAAATACGACCACACAACGGTGAGTGTTAATACAGACATGTAAAAAATATTAACATTCAAACTAAGTCCTCATTATATTTATTATCACACTATTTAAAAAAAATAGTGAGAACTTCTACAGCTCTAACTCGGACCATCACTGCAATACCCGAGAATTTTCATATATTATTAAATAAATATATTAATGGAAATGAGAATTTATATGAATATAAATGATTTTGTGTTATGAGATGAATTAATTCAATTATATAAAATTGAATAATTATAATAATTGAGAAATTGATGGAGTTTGCGATAAACTCGTTGATAGCCTTGTGTGGCACAATGACATAATATAAGAATGATTATATTAAGCAAACAATTAATCTATATTAATTGTAGAATATTAATTAATTGTTATCATAGAATATTAATTAATTGTTGTGATATATTAACTGTGATTGATTAATAATATGTGATTATTATTATTGCAAGAAATATAATAATAATATTGAGCAACGTGTCTATAATATAATAAAATTTATATTCATTTAATGTGATATTTAATCATATAAGCGTTAATCAATTATTATGGAAATTAATAATCAATGAGGAATGGATTAATTAATACCATCGTTAATTAATCAATGAGATAAATAATTTATTTATTTGACAAATAAGTGAGTTATTAATATAATAAGATTATATTAATTGATATGTGCAAATGTGCAATACTTGAATATATAAAGTATATGGAATACAATTATATTATAAGTGTGGTGCAATATTTATGTGGCTATACTATATATGGACTATGAATTAAGATTAATTAAACTATGTGAGCTACATGATTAATACCTATGTGACAATATGTATGTAAGTATACATTAAAATGATACATCATGAATATATTGAAATCACTTGTAGGAAATAATGTGATGTGGTTATATCCGGTATTAATAAATGTACATGGATGATATGTATGTTATATTGCCATATCACATCTACTACCTTGAAATATTAAGCATGTGACTTACATTATAATGTTAATTATGATATATAGTATGAATATATATATATAATAGCCTAAGTGTATGATATATGTATATATGGCTTTAGTCTTAATACACTTCATGTTGCAAATGCTGAGTTTCATATTGCCTTGTCCCTAAATGCTAGTCTCATTCTCCTTCACGTGAAATACTCAAGGCTATGCTACTCCCTACCATCTCAAAATCAGCAACTTAGATAATCATCATGCAATGGGGAGTGGTTATAATGATGGAATCCAACCACTAATTACCTATCTTTTGATAACCTTCATTCATTCCTATATTCCGTTAGTTTGATTTGGGATATAATTGCATTGTCTGTGTATTGGTTTTTTCTATAAATACGAACTCTTCTCCTTCATTCTTCTTTGCTGAGATTTTGCTAAGTATTGAATTGGGAGCTAAGTTATATATCAGTGATAACATTCTAAGAAGTTGAGAGAGTTCATTTTAGCTAGCTTAATTCACATAACAGAGGTATAATCATCTTTCCATGGTCTTCATTCTTGTTCTTCATTTTTGATTTCTGTCCAAATTCTAATTCTTGATTATGGATGCAAAACATGCCAAATGGATTATAGAACAATTGTTTAGTTGTTATAATAAACTTATAAGCATGCTAAAATACAATGTGATTGTTTTCGTGAATAAATTTTATGAATTGGGTTGCTGTCTGTCGAAGTAGGAGCTTCCAGCTCTATACAGGTAACGGTGCAGCTGCGCCCTGGTTATACTAGGGTGCTGCGCAGCTGCGCCAGTGCTGGACTTATGTTTTGCTGGCCAAGGCCCTGCGCAGCTGCGCCAGTTTTGAACTGGGACGCTGCGCAGCTGGGCCGACTACTGGATCTAGTTCCTGCTTTCTGCTAGAAATCTGTTATGGTATAAATAACTAATGTGACTTGAACAAGTCTATTAATGAGCTTGGCATGCCTATATGGATATATTGAGACAATGTAAGCATGTTTTACTAAGAGTTACACACATACTTATAGTTTGCGATAAACTTAGAGTTTTATAAACAAACTTCGAATTTGAAAATGAACTCGATATGTATACTTGTCATGTTAACATTCTGACCTTGCAAGCATATTTGTATGATTTAAGGATGTATGAAAAGCATGCTAACTCGCGTATATAGGTTCCATAATAAAATGTGGACATGTGAACCTTACAAATGACAACATAAGCTTTAAATGTGGACTTTGACATGTTATATTAGGACTCTACATTCTGATATTTTTAACATGATTGAATATGCTTTGAAGGCATCATACATGTACGTACTTGTTATATGTAATGCAAGTTAATCAAGCATGAGTTCGATTAAGTCACGAACTAGTAACAGTGCTAGAATCACACATCCATAACATAGAAATATATGAACATGCGTATCAATAAAATATATGACTACTTTATATCTCTAAATGATAAGCATGACAACTTATGTAAATTCATGGCATTGCATAACCCTAAGTCGTTAGGGATCGTGAATTAAAAACTAAATCATATATGATTGGAATTTAAAAGATTGAACAAGCATGAAAGTATCTTTTAAATATGTGTACATACTTTGTGATATCATATGTTTTGTGTTACTTGAACCCGACGGTTAACTTATGAGAATGCCATAACTTGCTAAAATAAAATATATTTTAGTATTGCTTGTAGTCTTATGTGATATTAATAATATGCGAGTATGTTTGCTAATTGTGGTAGTCTCACATGATAGTAATGATGTATGAATATGATCAACTTGAGAAAAGAGGAAGTTAAGGATATAAATTATATTCTATATAACTGTGTAGCTAGGTTAAAAACTTAGCTTATGTGTTGATCGTATATTCGAAGATAAAATGTGAAGTTAAATTATATGACTAATGAATATCATATATATACGTAATTGTATTACGATAGAAATTCGAAAGTGTTGGCTAGCTTTACGTGATTAAACTACGCATAAGGCAAGTATCCTAAACCTTTGCATTATTTTATTCAACGGATATCGTAAGCGAGTATCTAAACCTTATCTCTTTGGATACAAGTATTCTATCTTTGTATATTGCGAACTAGTTTCTTACTTAATCGTTTGAATTGAATTAGCATACTTGAACTCTTATTTCATTAAAGCTATTATTCATGTTGAACTTAGTATTGTTCTTGAATATTGTGAAAGTGTCTGTGCCATTTGATTCGGCTAGACTTATATTATTCAAAAGCGACCCAAACTAATTGATTGGTGCGAGATCTTGTATTTGACTGAGAAGAACAACCTTCTTTGAAGGGAATATATAATTGTCGGAGAACCGACGTGCACACTTGAGTGTAATTGATTGTTATGCATAACGATGGTGCTTTAGGCTGATCACCTGTTGTACCTGTTTTTGTTAGATTTTCAGTTTATTACTGTTAATTCTAGTAGAAGTTCATAGTCCTTAGAGACTGCTCAGTATTCAGTTATCTTGAAATCTTGAATTGATTTGTTATTGAATCACATTGATATTATTCTGTCCTTAACGACTATTATTGAAAACTGTTGATATTCATGTTATCCTTGAACTATCAAACTTTGTTATACCCTTTCGAAAATTAAGGATTATATCACTTACCCTTATTGTATATTACTTGCTGGACAATTTGTGCTCATTCTTGCTTTCCCTAAAAAATTTCAGTTAAGGCAGAGCAGGGCGAACCTTCGAGCGTTGATAAGGGCAAGGGTAAGGCAACCAACTAGCTTGTCTCTTTTATGTTTTTAAATATTTTATTGTTTTATTAAGATGATGTAGTAAGACTGATTTTGATTATGTTTAAGCTTAAGTTAGGTTATGTAATAAGTCGTTAATTGATATTATTATGTAACCTATTAAGTACTGTAGGTTGCGAGACTTGGGGGAATAATTATAATAAATCATTGTAAATTATTCTAGAATAGATTTTTCGTTGTGATGTGTGTTATTTAGTTATTATTATTGTGATGTATTACCAAGAACACGTGATGAACCGAATTCGAGAGACCAAGTGGCGGTCCTGGAATTTGGGGGCGTCACAATCACTCTATTTTTCGACTAGTACCCGCGATATTCTCATTTTCTGAAGAGAACAATGGAGGAAAAGGATGAGCTCAACTAGTCCAGTAAAGAATATTATAACTAAAATAATGAAGAATAAATTATCGTTAGTCTTCAACAAATTAGATAAAATATTATGGACAATCAGTTTTAGATCAACAACTGTAGCGGAAATGACAATTTATTAGAAGAGTTAAGTAGAGAATGATGTTTACTATCTTCGATAATTTAAAAGTCCATCATCAATATTTTATCCATGTAGCATCAATCAATATTCATCTCGAATTAAATATTCATCTTTTGCACTACGGCCAAATATATTCATTTGTATTACCAGTTGGTCATGTTCTCAATACCTGTCCATCTTTGCATTACGGGCCAAAGATATTCATCAGGTAATCATTCATTTTTGTACTGCAGGCCAAAGATATTCGTCAAGTAATCATTCATCTTTGCACTACAGGCCAAAGATATTCAGTTATATCACCATTTAAGACTGTGGATGATGAAAATAATACGAATAACGAATCCAGTGAGATAAAGGACAAATATTAGAGAATTTATCCGGAGTTCAAGAATGAAGATCAAAACCTAGATCCAATCAAAGATGATTTGGAAAGAAAAAAATATTTTTTTTATCCGTGAATAGTAATTTATGAATAGTAACTCGACATGAAAAGATAAAGATTTCACAAGAAAGTTCAGACCAATATTCCAGTGAAATAATATTAAATGAAGCGTAAAACTCAAGGAATTTCTAATCATTTCAGGAATTCTAGAAGCAATACTTACCGTAGTAAGTTTAGAGTTAGGAATCTGAAATTAAACAATATACGAAACTGCAATTGAATTTTCACCCTTCTGGTGGTAGTCCGCTCAGACAGCTTATTTTCACAATTTAATAACAACTGAATACGAAGGATTATTCACCAGACATACGGTAGTCCGCGTAGACAGGTTATTCCCACAGAATAATAAAGAATAGAATAACAACAGAATTTCACCATGCATGCGATAGTCCGCGTAGACAGGTTATTCCAACAGAATAATAAAGAATGGAATAACAACCCTTACGAGTATTGAAAGAAAATAACTCTCTTTATGAATACGAAAGAAATAATACCCCTTATGTAAGACCCCAACTTTTATGAATAAAGATTTAATTTTCTTTATATATTATTTCGAAATAGTAAGGTGTTGATTGATAAATGTGAAAGTTATGGGTGAAATGTGCAAATATTTTAAAATAAGCAAGTGGTTATAAAATATTCTGGTTGTCGGGGAATATTCGCTTGGTCGTGGAATATTCTTGTTGTCGGAGAATATTCGCACGACGGCGCAGCTATTTGTGGACCCCACAACGGAATAACTGTCGGATATAGAAAGCGACAGAAATAACCTTTTTATAAATAACGGCGTGGTTATTACCGTTAGTACTGTTGAAATACCCGGTGGTTAAAATACAGTGATACACGGTGTTGCACAGTAGCACACGGTATTGCACAGTATTTTGAATTATTGAGTCTTACGTGAGAAGGAACTTACTCAATTATTGTTACAGTAATTACTGTTCAATATTTTATATTATTGACTCAATAATTGCTACGTTGATATTTTATTGACTCAATAATTGCTACGTTGCCATTTTATATGATTGATTCAATAATGGCTACAGTTGATATTTTGGTATTATTGATTCAATAATTGTCACTGCACAGTATTTCACATTATCAACTCAATAATTCATATTATTTGAATAATATTATTAGATAGCATTATTGACAATGTCTAAGAAAGTTCTGTCTAGGAGGGGTTATTTAATTGCGCGCCAGTAAGGAGAAGTCCTTATCGGAAGGCCCCCTCTTTCCTGGGAACGACCTGGTTGTCAATATTGTAGTTCTGTAATATTATTTATGAATACTTAATTATTGATTTATATGATAAGGAAATATTTATTTTGTGGATATTAAAGAAGGAATTAGCGCTGATGTGTTTTTATCAGTATTTTGGTGTGAGAAATCATCTGTTTATGGATTTCGGATAATTTATGTTTGGAATTTGGAAAAACTTCCTTCTACAAAGTTGTAGAGAATTAAATTTTCTATCGAAGGACATAGAATTTGTATTTTTCTGACAAAGGGGCTATTTATTATGAATTAGTGAAGTTTCGGAAAATAAATATTTTTTAATGGATGGGCCCCACTTTTGTTGATAAATTCAGAATTTTGAAAGCCGCCAGGCGGCGGAATTTTTTTTTAAAAATAATATTATTTTATTATTTTAGTCTCCTTTGGCATCCTAAGCTTTTCCTATAAATAGGGTGCTTAGGTTAGAATTAAAAATCACACCAGAATCAGAAGTTTTCTCTCTCTATAATATCGAGTGTATTCTTGTGAGTATTTAGATACTTTTAGTGTTACTATTCATTGCGAGTTTCCTTCGGTATTATATCCGTTATTCCAGTCAGAGGTACTATTCTTTTGAGGTAATGGATGTTATTTCTTTCGTAAATGATGTTATTCTTTTCAATATCATTATACCAAAATATTGTCATGAATTTTGTTATGAAATTCTTACTTTTTCCGTCGGGATTACTATTCACGTATACGGCACTATTCACGTATACGGCACTACTCACGGGAAAACTAATTTTTCTTCTATTTGTCCAAATTGTCTGTTATAGTTACTATTTTTGATTGGATCTAAGTTTTGAGCTTTATTCTTGAATTTTACTCCACAAAGTGTTATTATGGAGTATTCTTGAACTTGGATAAATTAGATTGCAAATCCTTAATCTTATCTTTTATTTCACTGGATTCGTTATTTAAAATATTTTTCATCATCCTCAGTCCTAAAAGGTGATGTAACTGAATATCTTTGGCCTGTAGAGCAAAAATGAATGATTACCTGATGAATATCTTTGGCCGTAGTGCAAAGATGATAGGTGTTGAGATGAACATGACCATTGATGATATAAATGAATATCTTTGGCCTGTAGTGCAAAGATGAATATTTGATTTGAGATGTATATTGATTGATGTTACAGGGATAAAATATTGATGATGAACGGTTATTTCCGCTGCGATTATTGATCTAAAACTTGTTGTCAATAATATTTTATCTGAATTGTTGAAGACTAATGATAATTTATTTTTCATTATCTTAGTCATAATATTCTTTACTGGGCTAGTTGAGCTCACCCTTTTCATCTGTTGTCCTCTTCAGAAAATGAGAATATTGCGGGAACTAGTCGGGGGACAGAGTGATGGTCCGAGTTAGAGCAGTAGTAGTCCTCGCTATTTTTAAAAAATAGTGGGATAATAATTGTAATAAATAAAGAATGAATTTGAATATTAATATTTCGTATTATATACGATTTGTATTGACACTCACAGTTGTGTGGTCGTATTTTGCACGATCGTGTGATATAAAGTTCGTATTTGAATTCTATACCATATATTTGGCGACTCAGAATGGGTTGGATTGACTGGACCTACTCTGGGGGGCGTCACAACAATTATTGAATCAATAATATAAAATAGCAAAGTATCACTTATTGATATAAAATATCAACGTCGCAAATATTGAACCAATAAAATATTATGCAATTATTGAATCAATAATATAAAATATTGAACAGTAATTACTGTAACAATAATTGAGTAAGTGCCTTTCTACGTAAGAATCAATAATTCAAAATACTGTGTGCTACTGAGCAACACCACATATTACTGTATTTTAACCACAGGGTATTTCAACAGTTCTAACGGTAACAGTTTTGCTGTTATTTTTATAAAAAGGTTACTTCTGTCGCTTTCTATATCTGACATTCATTTCGTTATGGGGTCCACCAATGACTGCGCCGTCGTACGAATATTCTCCGACAAAAAGAATATTCTTCGACCAAACGAATATTTTCTGACACAACGAATATTTTATAACCACTTGCTTACTTTGTAAACTTTGCACATTTCACCCATAACTTATCACATTTATCAAATCAACACATTACTATTTTAAAATAATATATAAAGAAAATTAAATCTTATTCATAAAATTTGGGGTCTTACAATGAAGTTGTATGTGGTTAGACATCTTGTATGATAGTGGTAACACACCTTTCCAAAGACGGGTTCACCTCACCTAAGTCGGGTCCCCAAAATCAACTGTTAAATGACGTATAAAATACGACACATTTAAAGTTCTCAATACAATTATTTCCATACTTTTTTATGGGAGACTTTAACAGTTATAGACCGTCGTTCAATTTTTCTGTTATCCCCGCTCGACCCAGCTACACTCTTATTACCTGAAAGAAATTGTGAAGCAAAAGGGTGAGCACAAATAGCCCAGTAAAGAATATTATGACTAAAGATAATCAAATTATCAATAGCATTCGTCAGTAATAACTCAAAGATTTAGAACATATGGTATATGATAAAAAAATTCAACCATAGTTGCAGCGGAACGAACAATCCATTAGAAGAGTCAAATAGACCATAATGTCTATTATCTTCTCTATGTTAAAAGCCCACCAATAATATTTTATCCCTGTATCATCAATCAACAGTTCCTGTCCACAATCATGTGAATAATTCATAATCATAATCGTGTTGCTAAATTCCTCTTCGCACCTAGGACGAAGATAACTTTCGTCACCTGTCTTTACCTGAAACACCAAAGATCATGGTTATACCAAATCACAGTTCCTGTTCATAATCATGTTAATCAATTCATTTTTGCACTACGGGCCAAAGATATTCAACAATTAATCATTCAACTTTGCACTACAGGCCAAAAATATTCATCAATAGTTCATCTTTGCTCTACAGACCAAAGATATTCACAAATCAACCGCTCATCTTTGTACTACAGGCCAAAGATATTCATCAATAGTTCATCTTTGCACTACAGACCAAATATATTCATAAATTAACAGCTCATCTTTACACTACAGGCCAAATATATTCAAATCCCAAATAAATATCTAATCATTTCAGAATTTATAGAAACAACATTTATAACCATGTTGATCAATTCACCTTTGCACTTAAGCTAAAGATATTCAATTGTAAACTCAATGGTCATGATCATACCAGTCAACAATTCACCTTTGCACTACTGGCCAAAGAAAACCCATAGTCATGATCATACCAATAATCTACCCATCTTTACACTCAAGTCAAAGAGAACTTCCATCACCATGATTATAAAAATATTATATATGACAATAAGAACAATATAATCAAAACATGGATCAAATTTCAAGAGTAAAATTCATAAATCAAAAATAATTTGGACAAAAATATATATATTATATATTTTTTACCGTGAATAGTATCCCGTAAATAGTAATACGTGAATAATAACTCGTAAATAGTAACACGTGAATAGTAACTTGTGAATAGTAACTCGTAAATAATAACTCTGACATAAAAATATAAAATTTTCATAATAAAGTTCAGACCAATATTCCGGTGAAATGATATTTGATGAAGCGCAAAACTCAATGAATTTCTAATCATTTCAGGAATTATAGAAGCAATACTTACTAAAGTAAGTTTAAATTTAGGAATCTGAAATGAAATATTATTACTTACATACTATAGAGTATGGAAGAAAATAATATTCTTTACGAATATTGAATGAAAACAACATCCTTTATGAGAAAAATAATATCATTTACAAGAAAAATAGTATCCCTTACGAATATGAAAGCAATAATATTCCTTACGAGTATAAAATCACATCATTTACCAAAAAATCTTTTATTAAAATATCTTTTACGAAAATAATATCATTTGCGAAAAATAACCTCCTTTATGAAACATAATAACATCCTTTACCTCAGTAGAATATTGAATCTGACTGGAATATCGGATATTATGCTGACGAAAACTTGTACTGTTATCAACACTCAAAATACTCTTATACTCACAAGAAATACACTCAACGTTATAGAGAGAAATTTTTTTGATTCTGGTGTGATTTTTATTTCTAACTAAGCACCCTATTTATAAAAAAATGTCAGAATATCAATGTTGACTTAATTAACCAACGAAAGAAAAATTTGGTGCAACACCCATTCTTTGAACATCTTAGCACACCACTTTAAAATTAATGAATTCAATATTTTACAACAAACAAAAGACAAGAGTGGGGCCCACCATATGTTTTTAAAAACATTTATTTCTGGAACTTCAATAATTCATAATAAATAGCCGTTTTATCAAAAAAATACTAACTTTATGTCCATTCCATATGAAATTTAATTCTCTACAACTTTGTAGAAGAAATTTTTTCCAAATTTCGAATAAAAAATGACCTAAATTTACATACGGATGAACTTGCAAGCTACAATTTTTGGAAAGAAGACATCAGTACTAAAATTTTGAAACTTCCTCCACCCACCACAAAGGACATTTCTCCCACCCACTTTAAACACATTATGTGTGTGTGTGTGTGTGTGTGTATATATATATATATATATATATATATATATATATATTAAAACATTTATAATTATTAAAAAGAATTCTTAATTTTATTTTTTCTCTTCCACCTCATTTATTCATATACCATAAATTTATTGTAAAAATATTATCATCTAAATTATAAAATTATATTATTATATTATTACATTATACACTTATAATATAATATTATAATAATATATTTGAATGAATTATTTTATCAGAAAAGATAAAATATTATTTTTCAACAATTGTATCTTTCGCTAAAAATTCCTCCATTTATATCTCAATTGAATAAATATTTCCTTATCATTTTTATCAACAATTAATTATTATTCACAAATAATATTATAGAATCACAATATTAACAACCAAGTCGTTCCTAAAAAATAGGGGGCTTTTCAATAAGAATTTTTCTTATTTGGCGCAGTAATTATATAATCTAACCACTTTCCTCGACATAACTTTATAGACATTGTCAATAATGCTATATAATAATATCATTCCAATAATATGAGTGACAATTATTGATTTAATAATGTGAAATACTGTGCAGTGGTTACTGTGACAATTATTGAATCAATAAAATAAAATAATATGCAATTATCAATGTAGTAATTATTGAATCAATAATATAAAATACTGAACAGTAAGTACGGTAACAATTATTGAATAAGTGACTTCTTACGTAAGAATCAATAATTAAAAATTACTGTGTAATACCGTGTGCTACTGTGCAACAACGCGTATTATTGCATTTTTAACCACCAAGTATTTCAACAGTTTAACGGTAACAATTTTGCCGTTATTTTTAAAAATGTTATTCCTGTCGTTTTCTACATCCGACAGTTATTCCGTTGTAGGGTTCACCAATAACTGCGCCGTCGTACGAATAATCTCCGACAAAAAGAATATTCTCCGACCAAATAATATTTCCCGACACAATGAATATTTTATGCCAATTTGCTTAATTTATAAAATTTGCACATATCACCCTTAACTTTTAACCTTTTACCAATTTAACCATTTACTGAATAGAATAATAATTAAAAATTAAATACTTTCATTTCATAAAATTCGGGGTCTTACAAATATAGTCGAGTAAAAGTATGTTTGTGAACATCTTAACATTCACGAACACAAACTCCGCGAATAATTCGTAAATATATTGAACTCGATCAAGTTCACGAACGTCATTATGCTCGCGAACACATTTAAAATGTATAATTACTACCAAATACTTCATAAACTCTGAAAAATAAGATCAATTGATCAAGTATGAGTTTTCAAAGTCGATAAGAAATATTTTAAACTCATAAGTGATGTGATAATTTAACTTTTGAATACAATAAATCTTGAATTTAGAAATACTTTATAAAAAGTTGTAATTTTCATAATTTAATTGCTTAAAACTAAATGATTTTTTCCCCTGCAAAACTAAATTACTATATAAAATTTTAGAATTTGTAAATTAAGTATGATTCTATCTAAGATTAAGGCTCAAAGCCAATTAGAGATTTTGTTTGTTTTTGTTTATTCTAATTTAAATTAATAACTCATTTTAATATCGTGCAAATGGTATTGTCACTGACTACTTAATTTAATTATTTAACCCTATTTTTACACTAAAAATGATTAGTTAATTGTATAAATCAAAGTTAGTCAACAAATCTCTCTCACATATATATTGTAACACTATTAAATTAAAAAATGGGTGAAATTAATTTTGTATTTTTAATTATATAGTTGATATAATGTACAATTGTAATTGTATAATAACTATGAGTGAATTCTCAGTACATTCATGACTTGATGTCTCCGTTATCTTGATTTGACAATTTAAATAACTCATGTAAAGTAAGCAATTGTAATCAATAATGTCACATTGTTACTGTATCATAATAATGATTACTATTAGGACTTAATTTATGTAATTTATGACATGATTTATAATTTATTAAATTTTTAGTTATGTAAATTGTAATAATTCAACAATTATTATTCAAATATTTACAAAAATGTTAAAACTACTTTTAATAAATTAGGGGTGAAGAAGCATTCACTATTATTTAATAAAAATGTTAACTGCTAACCAATATTTAAAAGCATAAAAAGATGTTTAAATAATTAATTAAAAATATGAACTATAAACTTAACAATTATTAATAAGACAAATTTTAGAATTTTATTAAATTTAATATGAAATAACCAACTATTTATAATTTAATATAAAATAAATTCGAACTCAATCAGCTCGCGAACTACTCACGAACCAATCAATTTGAACTACATAGTTGGTGAACATATTCGATTAATCAATCAAACTCGATAACTTATGCAAACTCAACTCAACAATTTAAGCTAACTGAACATTAATGAACCGAACTGAACATGTTCGTTGCAGCCCAAGATGAAGTTAATGATGACAGGTGCATTAAGCATTATTACGCATTACTAATATCATTAATGGCTTAATGTTAAGTTTGTAAAATGCGCAAACTGTTCGGACTCGATTCGTATTCGCTCAATTAAAAGTTCGATTCGAGCTCGACTCGAAATATAAATTAGTCAAATATGAGCAAATTTTAAAGTAAAATAAATTACTCGAACTTTCTCAAATTATAATTTTCTATTGATACTCGGATCATATTCGTTCTAAAAATTCAAACTGCTCGGGCTCGATTCGAGATCGTGCTCGATTCGACAGCTAAATGAGCCTCAATCAAATTTTATTTTATACTCGATATATTTTGTGAATCAAATCTAAACAATTCAATATTCGGTTCGACTCGATTCATTTACATCCTTATTTAATATCTATCAATATTTACCAGTGAACAATGTCCATATAATTATACATTTGTAATTGTTATATTTACTAGTTTCACCTTCATCACGCAATGAGATTTTTTTTCTTCCTCTCCCTCTAAAAAATAACAAATTTACTTCAACTGGTCAAACTTAAAGTGAATTGCAAGTGATGCGACAGACAGAGGAAAAAAAGCATAAATCATTTCTCATAATTCATGAATATAAGATATATGTATTGACTACGCCGGAAAAAGAGTTTATAGTAGGGCCGTTTTTATAAATTTCACAAAAATAATTTAATAGTAGTAATACTTATACTTAATATAAATTTGATAGCCAATTCTCCTTAGACATCGATATTACTCACTCATGTTAGTAACAGTGTAACACTCGGACCCAGCCCAGTGGAAGAAGAATTATACATGGAGTAATTCACATCCCAATTACCAAATTACCCCTGGAATATTCTCTCCAAGTCCGATCCACACACAGCTGAAGTACCAGAGAGAGAGAGAGAGAGAGAGAGAGAGAGAGAGAGAGAGGGGGGATTAGGGAGAGTAGAGGCACCATTCACGACCATATATGCGTGCTCCATAAGCCATTCCCTTTTCTACACCTCATTTTACACGTTCCCACGGAAACCCTAGATCTTCAAACCCTACCCTAACATTTTCATTCCTCATCTTTACGTCACTCCCCACAACCTAGATCTGAACCCCAGCCCATTATCTGTTCTTATTTTTCAAACTAAAATTCACAAAATTTACACTCATAATTTAACTGATCTACCAGTTTAGACCCACTTTCATAAATTAATTTATATTCTTTGGATCTTTAAAATTTTTAGATCTAGTCAATGAGCTAATTACTAGTTTTTATTATAGTGTCATCATAGATAAAAGCTAATATACAATCTCTGTTATAGTTATATTTATGTATATGGCAATGCCATCGGGAAATGTGGTTATTCCCGATAAAATGCACGGTGGCGGTGTGGCCGGCGGTGCTGTTGGCGGAGCAGAGATGATGCACCATCCTCAGTACCATAGGCAGTGGATCCCGGATGAACGTGATGGGTTTATTTCGTGGATACGCAGTGAATTTGCTGCGGCCAATGCTATAATTGATTCAATGTGCCATCACTTGAAGGTGGTTGGTGACCCGGGGGAATATGATGGTGTAATTGGGATTGTACAGCAGAGGAGGGTTAACTGGTACCCCGTTTTGCATATGCAACAGTATTATTCCGTGACCGAGGTGATACATTCCCTGCAACAGGCAGCGTGGAGGAGGCAGCAGCAGCAGCAGCGGTATTTTGATCAGGTGAAGGTGCCGGGGAAGAGATTTGGTGGTGGGTCTAGGCAGGGACATCAGAGGGGTGTAGAATGTTATAGCCAAGAGGCAAATGCGGGTTCGGAGAGGGGAGATAAAGTGAGTGAGACAGGGGATGAAGGGAAGGTGGGGACTGAGACTGCAAACTCTGATGATAAGGGAGTGGAGGACAAAAATGGTAATTGTTGATTATACTTATTTTTATGTTAAGTCAATTAATGCTTAATTCTTAGTTGTAATTGAGCTTGTTGGTAACAAATTTGCTTGCGTTTAGATGTTTAGATGGTTAAGCTTTCTTAATTTATTAATGATTTTGCATACCTATCATTTATGACATATGAAGCTTTTGATCACATTCTGTTTGTAGATATTTCTATAAACAGTTTATTTGGAAAGTCATGTATCATTACCGCAAAGTTACGGAAAATAAAGGGAATACAAATGTGGTTTTGTGTCAATAAAACCATTTAACATTTAGTATCAGTGTTTGTTTTCTACGTGTGTGTTAGTGCGACTATATTTGTATGTGTCTATGTGCTATACAAACTATGTTTTCTGAATCATGGATATTTTTTTGGAATTGGGCTAGAAAGCAATAAAGGCACAAAGAAATTCATCAAATTTCATAGAATCCAGTGAGCCTGGAAGATAGAAGCTTATTACTATTGCTTTTAAGTACTATTATATTTTCATTAAAGCTAGTGACTCTAATTGCATAACATTGATATTTTTTTTTACCATATTTGTCATAATGCATTGAGAAAATTACTCTTTGGTTCTGGAGTAGATGTGAGCACCGAACCTCGTGTAGATAGCGGTATCAAGAGTTTCGGAAACTCACCAGCAAACAAATCTGCCATTTCAGAAGGCGAGGTGGAGGAGGTGGATAAGGGATTGACTTCTGATACCAAAGGTACTTCTTTTTTACTATTATGCTCGTATATTTGTCCCCATGTTCTGTTTCTGCTTTTCAATTTGGGGTTGCGGATTAGAGGTAGTGTGTTGTCGAAAGGTTTTCTTGACTAATGCATCGTTTTGGTATGAAGAGGGAAGGGAGGGGAAGGTCTTAAGAATAGATATCCCTAGGGGAAGGAGACCTCCAATCTCGTGTTTGGTGCAATTAGAAGGAAGGGAGAGGAACGAACTCAATTTTCTATAATTACTATTACACTCACACACCTTATTCCCTTTTGATAAAACTTTAACAGGGGAATTATTTCCGTTGCCTTGCAAACCACAAAGGTTAGCTCTTCTCTTCATATTTCAACCCACTTTTGTGAACGTAGAATTTTCCGACCTTGGAGGGGAAAATAAACAACCATTATTACTTCCTTTCCCCTTACCCCTCTATCAAAGAAGGGAAACTGTCATTTGATTTCTGTTTTTACCTCCACCCTTCCTCCTATCCGTCTCTCCAACTCTCCACCCCACCCAACTCTCCACTTTACCTCCTATTATATGCAATTTAATTAAAAGACTGTCTCGCTTGTCAGAACTAGTGTGTAAAATCATTTAAAGTTACTTCCTAGCTTGAATAATATGGATGTATATTTTCACCGTAGCCTTAGCCATAATTTGTAAATGTGATGATAGTTCAAGTAACATAAGAGATCTTCAAAACTCGTGTATTGATTTAATTGAGAATATATAAACCATTTGTTCCTTATGAATCTCTTCTCTTTGCTGTTGTTGCTGCTGCCATAAGCTACAGATAGATATCTACTTCTTAGTTACTCAAAAAGAATATCTGATTCTTTTGCATTTCTGCTTAGGGCCTTGTGATGTGCCTCTGGAGAATAGTTCTCCTACCACACAAATTTTCAGTGGGGAGCATAATCTCTCAAATAGTGTAAAAACTTTTGTTGCTACTGAGATATTTGATGGAAAGGCGGTAATAACTCTTTAACGAGCATTTTTTCTTAAAATTTTAGTCAGACATATCTTTAAGTTTCTGGTAGTTTGTTTAACTTTTTTACCTTTAAGAACCACTTTTATTTATAGGTTAATGCAGTTGATGGAATGAAACTTTATGAAGAACTCTTGGATGGCTCTGAAATTGCCAATCTGGTTACATTGGTTAATGATTTGAGAACTGCTGGGAGAAGAGGACAGTTTCAAGGCAAGCTCCAAATTTTCTCTCTTTTTATGACGAAAAAGTAACTAGCCATTTCATTTCTATGATATTCCTGTTTGTATTTTGTTTTTGTTTTGTGTTTGCAGATGCATGTGATTCATAGATGTGGTAACTATTAATTATAACAATTTCTCTCTCCCTATCTCCCTTTTCCCCTCTCTGTGAATAGGAAACTTCATTTTGCATAATGCTTAATTAATGTAGGTTATACTCATGCTGTATAAGAAGGAAGGTTCTAAGTGCCAATTTTAGCACCATAGATTAGTGTTTCTGTGCTTTAAGGTTTTGATTGCTTGCATGTAAATGCCCATAATTTTTTAAATGCTGGTTGAGATGAAGCAGGACAGACATTTGTTATCTCAAAAAGACCCATGCGGGGGCATGGAAGAGAGATGATTCAATTGGGTCTTCCCGTTGCAGATGCACCTCCTGAAGATGAAACCACTGCTGGAACCTCCAAAGGCATGTTCAATTATTTTTGTAAAAAAATTCTCTATGATATTAAAATAGATATTTTTTAATTGTTTTCTATGAAAATGAAATATAATTGAACTTCTTATTAGCCTATTACATGTGTTGAAATATTGACTGGGGATTTCAGATAGGAGGGTTGAACCCATTCCTGGCTTGCTGCAAGATGTTATTGAACGCTTGATTGCCTCGCAAGTAATAACTGTGAAGCCAGACTCCTGCTTCATCGATGTCTTTAATGAGGTTAGTAGTTATTAAATGATTTTTTTTAGTATTTGGATATCTTGTACAATGATAGGCAGGCCTAATTAGGTTGGCACATTTCCTTAGGGTGAGCATTCACAGCCTTATATGTGGCCGCATTGGTATGGAAGACCTATATGTGTTCTTTTCTTGACAGAATGTGACATGACTTTTGGGAAAGTAATTGCAATGGATCGTCCTGGGGATTATAAAGGCTCTATCAGGCTTTCTTGTAAACCCGGGTAACATCTCTCTCTCTCTCTCTCTCTCGTTTGTCCTCTCCCCCTCCCACCCACCCCAAAAGAAAGATAAAAATAAAAAATAAGCTAAGGTTTTTATTGTGATTAGTAACATTTGAATAAGTTTGTAGTGAGATTCTATATTTTGACTCGACTCTAATGTGCATGATATAGAATGTTGTTTTTTTTTGAAAAAAAGTAGTGACTTTCCCCCCATTTTTATTTTTAATGATGACTTGTAGGAATGTGTTAGGGCTCATAGCTCAAGTAGTCCAAAAAGGTGGTATTTGTGTGTGTGTGTGTGTGTGTTTGGGGGAAAGCTGGGAAAATTATTTCCAATGAAGCTTTTCTGTGCTTTGTGCACTCTGGAAGGCAAGTTTTTTCAGGCTGCACTTTCACGCCTAAAGCGCTTATTTTTTTCAATATATAAATTCTGACATCATGGCAGAATATCTTTAGAAACCAAGATTCATTGACACCATTGCCTTCTAAAACTGAATATTCACTTAACTCTATTTGAAAACCTAGATGGGAATATCTAATGATGTTGTGCAAGTAGACTCTCCTGCAGTGGTAAGGACTAAATTAAAATTTGTTGCAATTAGCTCTGGCTGTTCCTTCCTATTATTAAAGTTTTTCACTGCCAAAAATGCAGATCTATGCTTGTAATGCAAGGAAGATCCACAGATTTTGCCAGGCATGCAATTCCTGCCCTTCGGAAACAGCGTATGATTGTTACCTTGGCAAAGTCTCAACCAAAGAAATCTATTGACGGTCATCTTTATTCTTCAGCTACAACAGCACCGCCATCCCAATGGGTCCCACCAACTAGATCGACAAACTACATGCGCCATCCGGTGGGCCCCAAACATTATGTACCTGTCCCCACAACTGGGGTATTGCCAGCTCCACCCATACGTGCGCAGCTACCTCCTCCCAGTGGTGTCCAGCCAATATTTGTGCCCACTGCAGTTGCACCAGGCATACCTTTTCCATCAGCAGTTGCTCTGCCACCTACCTCAGCTGGATGGCCTTTAGCTCCGGTGAGGCATCCTCCACCTCGCCTACCAGTCCCTGGTACTGGAGTTTTCCTTCCTACTGGTGCTGGTAATTCATCGATCCAATCATCTTTAACTGAAAGCTTGTCAACAGAGACATCTGTCCTGTCAGAAAAGGACAATGGTACTGCTAAACCAAATGGTAACAGCAGTCATCCAAATGGAGATCTGGATGAAAAAATGCCGGGGCGAGATTGCAATGGAAATATGGATGGAACTAATGGTGAACACCTGGTGCCTGAAGAACAGCAGCAAAGTGTTGACTTAAAGGTGGCTAATGAGCCTGGTGAAACAGTTTAGTGAGAGGGAGAGAGAGATTCCTTTGAACAAAAGGGTAAGCTGCAAACTGCAATGAGTTTGAAGCAGCAGTGTAAAGAGCGGCAAAAGTTTAAACATTTGACACTATCAGCAGCAGCGGGGCAAAGGGGAAAGAGTAACACGTGGATTCTCTTAGATGTCCTTTTGTTCTCTGTTATTTTTGTTGTCTTATTATATGAACTTTTGGTAGGTTAAAAACTGGTTTATAAGAACTATACTCCGGCCTATAGCTTCCATCATACTTGTGCACATCTTTAGGGTTTATACAGCCAAATTAACTTTCCTCGGAGACATTTATAGAGGAAGAAGAATGCGATCAAGGTTTTATGCATGGATTTGACCATCATTCATTTGGTAGTGAAAGGATGTTTGAGGAACTGGAAGCTACATATGATATAATAATCCCTAGTAAAATTATACTTACCCATCTTATTGTTAATCACATTTAACTAAGGTTGAAAAGGGTTTTTAAAACTTAGAGCAATGCTACTATCACATAAATATTTTCACATAATTTTTACATACACATACATACTGTGGGTTCCGTCTGAAATGCGGGACTCACAGTATGTATGTGAAGATTATGTGAAAATATTTATGTGATAGTAGCATTATTTTTGAAACAAAAGCCTTCAAATATTTTGCCACATAAATGGAAAAAAAAGAAGAGAAAAAAGAGATTCGATTAGATTATTATCGGTATTAAAGATTATTGTGCTACTAGTCATTAGGATCTTATCAAAAAAAAGAAAGAAAAAATAATAATATATATATGATGAATGTTTAAGTCGATTTTTGATTGACAATTACTATTAATATCAGTACAAATTAATCAGAATACAGGAGCAAGGAGGACTCCAAAAAAGAATTATGATTTGATGCTTAGAGGGTATATGAGTAAATTTCCTTCGTTGAACCGGAAAACTTTTGAACCGGTTCCTCGTCTCTCCCACGCCCGAGTTGAGTTTCCATTTTAGCTCGCGAACAAACGTGACTAATTTTCTCCCTCTCACAATTTACAGATTGAGGAAAGTGAAAGCTTCTGAGTTCCGAATATGGCAGACACCGAACATCCACGTCTCTTACTCCACAATTTTCTATCTCCTGATCTCCGAAAGGTTAATTTCACTACTTTTATACTACTAATTTTTGTTTTGATACTTCATTACAGACACATATATAGGTTTAGGTAGTGATGAATGTTGGCTTGCAGGAACTAGAGTTCATACACAAGAGTTGCAGCACAACTGGGTATAGACCAAATGTTTTTTCCACTACCCTATCACATCTCATTGCCACTAATTCTTCCCATTTAATTATGCCTTTTGTCCCCGTTAGAGGTAATTAAGCTGGGTTTTTCTATTGTTTGCTAGCTGAGGAATTTATTTTAAAGAATAAAAAAATGATTTTTTTTTGGAGTTTTAATTTTGAATGTTTATTTGTCATATGGTAGAAACGTTGAAAGAGAAAGTGGAGGAATTTTTTGGGTGCGAATACGAGCTCTTTATCGAATTCACTGGTTTGATTAGGTTGGATACTTCTTCTTTGTGTTTTTTAATTTTTAATGGCCTTTTGAACTCTCATAAATATTGATTGAAGTAATTGGAAGAAGAGCATTATAACCTCTCTCATGTGTATATTGAATTTCCAAGAGATTTTCGCCCCTCTTTACCTGCTCTCCTTTAATACTGATATCCATGATGTTTTATTGTATAACAATTTAGCTGGACTAAAGGAGCAAGTATTGGATGGCATAGTGATGATAACAGACCTTATCTTAAACAACGGGACTTCGCGGTGCGTTGCAACTTCTTTCATGTCATTCACATTTAGATTCCATTTTTCTAGTGTTTATGATATTTAATGAGATTTTCATTATGTCATAAATTGTATTTTGGTTGTTCAATCAGCAACAAATAATTGATCTCAGCATATTATCTTTTAGTTTGGCAGATGCTTTGAACTGACTCTGCTATTGGTTATATACCAAGTGGTTTACTCAAGCATGATTACCTTGTGTTTTGGATGATTTGAGTTGTCGTGATCTTGTTTGCACACTAAAATAATTGAGGATCTTCCCTAGCCAGTGTTGTCTGAATATTACTACTATTTGAGCTGCTATGTAGTGGCAGTGACAATATGTTAATCAAGTATTCCTGACTTTTTCCTTTGTTGGTTGAAGGCAGTGTGTTACTTGAATACTTATGGTATCGATTTTGGAGGAGGACTTTTCCACTTCCAGCATGGGATGCCTACAACGGTTGTGCCGATGGCAGGTGTAAGTTGTTTTATTGTTTCATGAGGTATCAATGTACTAAACTATTTCTTAGTAAAGAACTATTCTTAGGTCTGGAATGAATATCTTAAACTTCTGGATTCTAATGATGCTATTTTGAATTTTTGATAATATTTTCCCCTCATGTCTATTCCTTAAAATGAACCAAGATTAAAGAATGCTACTTGATATTAATTGGTTCAGGTTATTAGCAATTGATTGTGTTTTAATTAGATATCAGCTGATAATTACTCATCGATTAGCTTTGCTATTTTTTAGGACGTTTTGATATACACTGCTGACAGCCAAAACATTCATTCTGTAGATGAGGTAGATCTAAAATACTGTCTCTTCCTCCCCCCTTCTTTAATTTGCTTTACTTTAGTTATTTGTTTTGTCTAGGGATGTGGAGGTTTAGAAATTCCTCTCTATTTATCATGCATATTATTTCTTCAATCTATCTTCAATTTTTGCTGAACATCCTGCAAATCATATATGCTCATTCGTAACAATAAATAAAATAAAAAGAAAAATGCTTAATGTAGTGATTTGATGTAAGTTCCTTAGTCCTTACCAAAGTACTAGTACTCCTCTGATAGGGATAAAGATTCTTAATTTCTGCTAGGTGAATGATTAAGTGAATTTAGGGAAGTGAAGCTGCTGAAAAGGTTTTGGCTTAAGCAGTTTGTGGAAATATAGGTTTCTATGAACTCACTTCATTTTTGGTTTCCACAAAAAAACTATATTATGTAAAACATAATAGTGGACATTAGCTATATTCTTATGCTATATGAACTCAAAAACTAGCCATGTACTCAGGTATACACAACTATGTACTTGTAGTATAAGTGTTGGTTCAGACTTAAAGAGACTCGTTAAAGAACTGAAGAGAACAAGTAGAAAAGAAATAAATAATTCCAATCTAGGAGGTTCTTATATTGTTGCTCATATGCTTTAGTTGTTAAGCAACATGCTTTGTTACTCTTTGTAAAAATTGTGACTGGTCCAGACTCCAGACAAGAGGTTGTGAGCCAATTCCTTACCTATAATAAATCAAACATGACCTAGAATCAATCAGAAAATCTTTTAATGAATTGAAATATATTGCTTATTTTCTATGATTAGTACTTTGCATGCTTATTTCTTTTTGTCTAATCAAATCTAATTAGCTAATGATTTCTACTTAAAAAAATATATCACGAATTATGCCAAGAGAGTTATGCTTGGTGTAAGATTACCAAAGATAATATATCCATTTTAGGAACGCTCATGTAAAGCGGTTTTAGCTGATGTTCCCACACCCACATCGATATATTTCTACTATGTAAATCTTTTTTAAAATCTTAAATCTTCATTTCATATGTATTCTACAGATCACTGGTGGAGAAAGACTCACACTCACAATGTGGTTCAGTCGTGATGGATCTCATGATGAAGATGCTAAACTTATTTCATTCATCTCCAGGAGCCCATTGAATAGCTTGGACACCAAATTTGATTTATTCTTACCTTCACCAGCATCCAATAACATGTACTGGTTTCCTCCAGAACATGCTTTAAACTACCAGTCAGGATTTGACTTACGCTGTGCAAGAATATATATTCTTGGTTATGATCTTTATTGTTCTCGAGAAAAGAGTTGTTCCTTAGCAGTAGATTCATCTAACAGTTTTTCAAAACTACTGACTGAGCCATTACAATTGGCACGAGGAGATGAGTTGTTCAACAAGGAATTCGCCAACATATTGCATGCCCTTCAGGTATTCTTTCCATTGTACCTTGAGTTCATAATTTTGAGTTGTAGATCCCAAATCATAAATAAGCCTAATCTTATCTCAGCTTGAGGAGCACAGGTGGAAAGTTCTCTTGAATTTTCATACTTAACCTTCTATTTTCAAATACTAATGTTTTAAACATAGAGCTCAGTAACATGTCACTCCCATCCACCCGCTCCTACGCAACCCTTTTCCTGTCATGTACCTTCACTTCATTCAAGTTGATTTAGTTCACAGACCATAAAGGTTGTTTTAATTGCTATAGATCTGAGTATTTATAAGCCAATTCATGTTGATTGGGATTGGGTAATTTTGCAATTCAAATCAATGGATTATCCAAATACAAACAATTTGGTGCAGAAGATAAACTTCTGAACACTATTAAACTTTTAAGCAATATTGGTAATTTGGTCTGAACAATTTAGCCAATAAGGATCACAACACTTTTTTTTATAAACTTGGAAGAGCCATGTATGTCTTATTTCGGATTTGGCTCCCTCCAATACACCTTTCCTCCAATTCCATCCAATACACAATTTATTTGATCTTAATAGTTTTGTTAGTAACGATCAAAATATGTTAATAGATAGTTAATGATATTAAGATTAATCCTACCAAAAATTATAATCATTAAAAATATTTGTACCGTTAAAAGTTCAAAAGAATTTTCAACCATCAAAATTTTGATTCAAAATCCACATGTTCATCAAATGGTGAAAAAGTGTCGGATTACTTTTATTTTTGAAACAATTATACTACTTAATATTATAAATTAATTGACAGGTGTTGATTTCAATTATACTATCTAAACCTATAAAAATATGATGTAAATGAAGCATGGATGAGAATAAAAAGAGTTAAATTCGATAACAAGTTTAATCGGGGCACATACACTGCAGTTCTTAATTATGTCCTTGCTGAAGTTCTTAGTTGTAGGGAATTTTTATTTTCATAAGGAAATTTGATATTTCCGATAGGTCCCTGCTCATGTTAACGTGGGTCCAGTTATTAAATTTCTTTGTGGAAATATTTGATAGGATCGATCTGTGAGACGTGGTTGATTCGCTATTTAGTTATTTATTTATCAGTTGTCTATTTATTTAGTTTGTTGGACTTCTTATTTATTGGTTTATTTCAATATTGAGTTATTTATTTAGAGGCCCAATTGTCATTGGGCTTAGGGTTATTAGAGTTTATTTTCTTATAAATATACTTGTATGTCATGTCAAACTTATTATACTTTGATATTGAAATTATCCTAATTATTGGTTGCGATCAATACTTTTCCTCCTTACAACGGTTGGAAAACCATAGGAGTAGTGGTTCTCTTGCGGACGGATCATCCTAGTTCTTTTAATTTTTCTTATTGATTTGCCACTTCCAATTAATTATTTGTTAATTAATTTCCGTCCTACATCATATTGGCATAAGAGCTCAAGGTTTCTTCATAAATTTTTTAATTTTTGGGAGATTTTGGATTTTCAAAAAGAAAAAAAAAGTTACTGGTCATCAGAACACTGTTCATCACCGGAGTCAAGTTTTTCAAACCCAGACCGATTATCGAACCGGAAAACGTACTGGTTGGATGGATCACTATCAGTGGTTGAATCGTTATTGACCCAGTGATGTCATTAATATATAAAAATATATATTATTAGTAATTAATAAATTTTAAAAAATCTCATTTTTTATGAATTAAAACATAATAAAGTTGAGTTACAATATTACTAGAAGTGATTAATTTTAATATTAAATATTTTTTGGTACAAAATAATATTAAAAAATAATTAAAAATGGATTCACTGGGTCAATTAACCTGTTTTATCTTTTGAACCACCGATTCGACCGGTGGTCAACTGAGTCAACCAGTTTTTGACAAAATAAAACCGAGTTAAATCGGATCGGAGTGTTAGCCGGTTTCGGTTTTTACCGGTTGAACTGGCAGTCCGGTTTAATAACCATGACTGGAGTTACTGTTCATCGCAGTTCACTGTTCATAAAAAAAAGAAAAAGAAACTACTGCTGCTGCGTTGTTTTGGAGATAGGGAGGCAACCCTAACTTTCCTAATTTAAATTAAAAAGCCTTGCAAATTTATTGCCCAAACTTTCGCTCTCCATTTAAATATGGCCCCACAGTTTATTAGTTTACATTTTTTCACCCCTGTTCTTGCTTAAAGAGCTCTAAACTTTTAACGTTAGCACTTTTCACTCTTAGTCTCATACTTTTTGATCAGTTAGGTCTATTAAAAAAAAGAAGGTAAAATTAAATAATTTATTTTGAATATTCGGATGTTCAATATTTAATCACTTGAATTCCTTTCGTTCATTAGTTCTAAAAATTTTGAAAGTTTGTTTTGGATTTGTTCTTTTAAAATTGCATACTATTCGATTATTATTATTAACTTTTGGGATTGCGATTGCATAGGCTTAGCTTGTAATTTTAATTTGCTTCAATTAAATTTCTGTATTATCTCAGCTTTGCACTTGCATTTGCATTTGCATTCAATGTTCGAAAAAGCGCTCGAGGCGTACGCCTCGAGGCGCGCCTCGTGGCGAGGCGGAAGGAGGCCAAGGCGAGGCGGGGGGCAATATTGGGCAGCAAAGAAACTTACGCCATCTTCGGCTGAGGCGTCCGCCTCAAGGCTTTGTGCCTCAAGGCGCCGCGAGGCGTGAGCCTTAATTTGGCTAACCTAAATCGCGCGACAGTCTGTTCGAGACACCAGTTTCGCTTCAGCCTCCAGGTTCGCTTCATCCTCCTTCGTCGACACCAGGTTCCAGGTATTCTTCCTTCCTCTTCTTCTTCTTTCGTCCTTTTCCTTCTTCCTTCTTCCTTCTTCCTTCTTCCTTCGTCTGTCTTCTCTTCTTCTTCGTCCTTCTTCCTCTTCTGTCGTCTTTTTTTATTTTCTGCCAAGGTTTTGTACTTTTGTTTTTAGTTTATGATTTAATTAATTCTTTTAATTAACTAAAATATATTAACTAAAACATATATTTGGGTAATAATAATTTACTAATCTGCTTGCATATAAAAATCTGTTGATGTGATTCTGTGAAAAAATTTGGGTAATAAGTAATAACATATATTTGGGTAATAACAATTAACTAAAACATATATTTGAGTAATAAGTAATAATGTTATTACTAATAACATTCTTATTGCACTGAAAAATCTGTTTTGTCCACTTGCAGACATAGTTTCATGCTTATATAGAATAACATGAATGACTTTTTGTCCCATTTATTTACATATTGGGTGATTCTTATTGATGTAAAAAAAGTTAAAACTAATAGAAGTAACCTCCAAGTACACCAAATTAAGTAAAAGTGACCATCTGATCATAGCATTGGTCGGAATAATGTATTTATATGATTTTAATATTTTTTTAATCTATTTAAAGTTAATTTAATTGTGTTTTTTATATAGAACAATACATTTAAATAGTATAAGCATGTATATACTACTTAAAATAAATAAAATTCATTACAAATTATCACTTTACACATAAATAATTAATCTAATAATTTTTTGAGGACTTTTAGGTCTTCAAATCGAAGCTTTCGTCTCGCTCCGCCTTGAAGCTTACGCCTCGTCTAGTCCGGAGAAAAACGCCTCGAATCGCTTTTAGCTTTTTCGAACATTGTTTGCATTATAACTACACGTACCCAAGTTGCTTTAGAAGAAATTCAGGACCAATTAGTGGTCATAGTTACACAACTGGGTCAAAAGAATGATATGATCATACATTGAGCAACGACAATATGTAGTGGAACCTCAAGGGAATAATGGGAATGGACAAGCCGAAAACTCACATGTTAGGCACCATAGGGATGATCCTTATAATGATGACTATCAAGGTAAATACACCCGAGTTTGACAGGTAGATTTGATTTCAATATGCATTCCTTGATTGGTTGTTTAGTATGGAGAAATATTTTGATTGGTATGAGATGTATGAGGATAGGAAGGTGCGATTCGCTAAATTGAAATTGGTGAAATTAGTCAGTTTATTCTGATCAGGGTTTGAGAGAGACTTAGAGCGTCCAGGTTTGGGGGGAAATGAAAACTCGCCTAAAGTAATATTATTTACCTGTAGGGACATAACACTAGGCTAATGGAGCAGTATGACAACTTTCGTCAGGGTAATAATGTCTGTTGTTGATTACATCTGCATATTTAGGGAGTTGACTCAAAGATGTAGGATCAGTGAGAGTGATAGACTGACCATTATGAAACTCAAGAATGGGTTATGACCTAAACTTCAATCACACATCTTGACCATATAATGAGTATTGGTTATATGGTATACTAGGAGAGTCCCTTCTTACTTAGGTCAGCCCAATGACCAAAATTTCTCGTAAAATAGACTTTTTCCCACTTCTCAGGCGTCTTCTAGGGCTAGTAACACCGTAGCTGGGTCATCTCGTGACAAAGGGAGGGGTGTAGCTGCACCCAACTTTCAGTCTACTACCCAGGAGAGGTGCTTTACGTGCCAGGGGTTAGGGCACAAATCTTTTGAGTGCTTTAATCGCATTCACCAGCCGATAACAATAGTAGAGGAAACTTCCATAGAGGAGGGGATATTGTCGGGGATGAAGTCGAGGGTGAGTATGACTCGCAAGATGAGGAGGTTGATGAGAAGCTAGAGGTGATACGTAATTAGGTAGGTGTTATGAGGTGCGTTTTCATGAGTCATAGGTGGGAGGATGATTGGAGGAGAACCACCATATTTCAAACCTACAACAAAGTAGGTGGTGTCTCTTCTAAGTTGATCATCGATGGGGGTAGTTGTATAAATGTGGTTGTTGAGTCTGCACGGATGAAGCTGAAGGCAGAACCACATCTTAAGCCTTGGGTCAACAAGACATCCATTCCTCTGTCAAAGAGATATCTAGTGCCGATTCATCTTTAGGGCTATGAGGAGAGTATTTTGTGTGATGTCCTTCCTATAGATGTTGCGCATATTCTACTAGGTCGACCTTGACTATATGACCGTGATGTGATTCATTATGGGAGGACAAAAACACGTGTTTACACACAAGAGGCAAAAAAATCATTAGCACCTGTGAGACTCCGATTGTCATCTAAGAGTCGACCAAAGGAGACTAACTTATCTACCCAACAAACTAAATTACTCCATATTCTGAATAAAATGGAGTTTGAGCGGAGTGTGTTAGAGGAGAATATAGTTGCCGATGCGTTGAGTAGGGTGTTTATCCTTGTCAACTTTTTGAGAGTGAAGGTTGCGGGATTTGAGCACATTATCCAAGAGTACCCTACTTGTTGAGACTTTAGTGATATTTATGATGCTCTACAGGATCCTTATTCCCCACTCTCAAGTGATTTTTCGTATCCATGATGGGTATCTTTTTAAGGTCATCCGCTTGTGTATTCGTAGTACATCGATGCGTGAATATTTATTGTGAGAGTTACACGGAGGAGGTTTAGCTGGACACTTTGGTCGAGATAAGACCATTGTCATTGTTGAGGATATGTTCTTTTAGCTTAGCCTCAAGAGGGATGTAGCTTGTATTGTTTCTGAGTGCCACACATATCAGACTGCTAAGGGTAGGAAGTAGAACACAAGTTTGTACACTCCACTTCAAATTCTCCATGCATCTTGGGAAGATTTTAGCATGAATTTTATCTTGAGTTTACCGAGGACCAAGAGGGGTCATTTGCTGTAGTGGACCGTTTCACTAAGATGACACATTTTATTTCTTGCAGCAAAATTGATATTGCCTCGTATATTGCCATGATTTTCTTTAGTGAAATAGTGAGATTGCATGGGTTACCATTAACTATAGTTTTTTTTAGAGATGCGAAATTTATGAGTTATTTTTGGAAAACTCTCTGGAAGAAACTTAACACCACGCTTAAGTTTTCTACTGCATATCATCCCAGACCGATGGTCAGACTGAGGTTGTTAATAGAAGTCTAGGTGATTTGATACGTTGTCTTATGGCTGAGTTTGCATATAATAGTTCAGTTAGTCGTTCGACTAGAGTAAGCCCTTTTCAGGTTTACATTAGTTATCAGCTTAGGAAACCTGTTAATTTAGCTCCTCTTCTCATTGTATATAAGGCTAGTGAGTCTGCAGAGTCTTTTGCACATCGTATTCATGATTTGCATGCTGAGATAAGAAATAAAATTAGGTTGAGCAATGAAAATTATAAGTCATCGCATGTATCAAGAGTTTAATGAGAATGATCGAGTAATGCTGTGACACCGTGCTGAGAAATTACCTCCTGACACATGGTATGGTAGAAAGTGCATGCTAAGAGGATGAGTGCATTTCGAGATCGAAAGAAGGTTAGTACTAATACATACGAGTTGTATCTTCCGAGTGATATGAGTATTAGTTTTGTATTAAATGCGGAAGACCTTATCTCTTATCATGGGCCTTTTGATGATTCCACCCCCTCTTCCACTTCTCATACTTCCCCTATTTCCACTTCTTATACTTCCCTTATTTCGCTTACATTTGCTAACTCCGATGAGTCTATATTTGTTCCTTCTTTACATATTCTACCTGCACCTCCTATTATTCCTACACAGCGGACAATAGAGGTTATTGGGGATGTTTTTGATGAGCGGGTTCTGTCGACCAGACAGAGTGGTTACCAATAGTTTTTAGTGAAGTGGCGCAACAAGCCTCCGGATGATTACATGGATTGGTGTTGAGGAGTTCCGTCGGCTTGATTCAAGTTTTTTTGGAGAGATGAGACTTTCACTTCGTCAGAGGCTTTGTTTAGTTATGTGACGTCGCGGATGATTCGATATTTAGTTATTTATTGGGTTATTTCAGCATTTAGTTATTTATTTAGAAGCCCAATTGTTACTGGGCTTAGGGTTATTAGTATTTATTTTCTTATAAATATACTTGTAAGTCATGTCAGACTTAGGTGTAGTGGTTTTTTTGCGGTTGGATCACCCTAGTTTTTTTAATTTCTCTTTATTTATTTACCACATCCAATTAATTATTTGTTCATCAATTTCCGTCCTACATCAATATCACTTCTCTAATTTTATTATCCCATTAATCCTTTGTACCTCTTTCTAAACCAGGTGTTGCAGTTTTACTGTTGGAAGTGCTCCGAGTTCCAGGCATCTGAATTTAAAGTGAAAACCAATAATGTCATTCCAATATCGCAATTACAACTGGAGAGGATTCAAAGTCTAAAACGTGTGTGTGTAAAGGATTATCAAACGGCAGAAACCGTTTTCAATTACGGAGGTCATGGTACGAGGTTAGAGCAGTCTTTTGATTGGATGAGTTTTTCTGCTGCAGTTGCTGCATGGGAAGCTTATACCAGTAAGTTACACCAAGAAATGCTTATGAACTTACCAGATTGGAATACACATCAATCTATATTCTGTAATCCATTAAAAGAAACTTGAGTGCAGTTGTTGGTATCACTTGAATTTTAGTGGGAGTAATTTGATTAACTGAATTATTTTTATCTTTATTTATTGGTTGTTGACATGAACGTGTTAGAAACATCAGCATGCTGCATGATGAGAAACACAAATAACCCGATTCAAGAGAAAAATATGCGAGGTACAAACGCTTAAAGATCTCTTTAACTGTTGTTTGATATAGAATTTGAAGAACATTAAGCTTTGAAATTCTGTTTTTTAACCTTTGTGGATAACTGGTCGTGTATATGTGTGTTCTATTCGCCTATAGAAACTGCACATACTGTCAAAAACCACTGTTACGGAGTCTTTAATGTGTTACTAAATGAAGGTATTTGAATAACTTAAATTATGATAGGAAGGTAGACGGTAAGAAGAAGGAGATAGAATACTTGGATACAAATAGGTTGGGTTGGCTATATTACTATATAGATTAATCATCATACGAAAATGTTATTAATGAACTTTTTGCATTCTAATCATAATGCATAACAGGCTGACACGAAGAAAATGTAGTCGTTAAACCGTCATCTTCCACTACAACTGTCAACAATATCTTCCATCAACTACACACCTCTCTATTCGGCAGCATACAGCGACTTTGATGCACTCCATTTGTGAAGGGCATTGCCAAAAACATCATAGAAGACGATATGAACTTCAGTTTGAGTAATTTGCATCGACATAAAACCTTGCCCGTCATAGTAAAACTTGGTTTCTGATGGATTCGACCAACTCATGTCACCCCTCCACGCCTTCGACCCTCCCCCACTAGTAAAAAATTGCAACGGACTGCACCAGATTTATAGCAAATTTTTTAGAATCTATACTACATTATTGCTCATTATCTTTTGGTATGAAACTCGAGTTTGCGAGTGCAGAGTGCAGGATGCGTAGTCTAGTTTGGTAAGTAAATGTACCTGTCTGGACAACTAATGTGTTGCAAGCAATGGTCGTGTCCGTTTATGTAAAAATCAACGTTATTTGCCTGAGAATTGGTGTGATAATTTGTAGAAGTTAAGAGCAGTTTATTTTTTCTTCAGCAAAACCAGATTTGATGTACCTGAAGGATGGGGAGAAGCTGTGAAACGAGCTCCTTGGTGTTGCCATGATGTCCGGCACTTTTTATTGTATGGTGACCCACCACTATCTTCCATTTTGCTGTGGATTCTCTTAATGCCATATCCAGATCCTTTAACAAGTAAATTGGTTAAACTTTTTTGTTTCGTAATTGCAGTTTATATACTGTTATGTTTTTTATAATGCTTTTTCCTCTTCCTTTCCGTTTTCCATCACCAAATGACAAGTGGAGAATACCAGTATACCATCTTTTAAAAGCCATCTAAAGTTTGATAATACTTTTGTTACTCTTGAAAATTAAGAGTATCCTTTTTTCTTGCTTTAAAAATTTCTAATAACTAATTTCACTCGACATCAAGCATAATGTGGACTTAGTTTACCTTCAAGAGAGTAGAAATATATCTTTTTCGGGGAAGAACGCCTCTCCAGTCATAGACATGTTCCTCAGGGTCTGTAAAATATTTATCTTGGAAAGGAGTTGTATCGACGAAGAAAAATTCAGCCATCTCTGCACCCAAAAAGGGAGGGAGGGGGGGGGGGGGGGGGGTTTAAAATCAGGTACTATATATAAGAAGTGATTTAAAGTGGTCAGAATTCATCGTTAGGAAATTTATAAAGAAGTGATTTCTATATCTTCACTAAAATTTAAATTTTGTGAAACGAAAAAAAAGGGGTTTAAACTCAGGTACTATATATAATTAACCTGCATTTACAATAAAAGATTTTAAGCAAACCCATCTGCTATCCTTATGTGGAAGAATGGGACTCAATTGTGCCAAAGCATCCCCCCTGTAGTCATGATTGCCCAAAACTGCAATCCACAAACAAAGCATATATGTCTTCATCAGTTTTCTTTTTTTAACCATTTTTTAGCAATTAAAGTTCATAATATATATAGTGTAGTGAACTTTTTTTCTTCTATTAAGTTGGTCGAAGTTTCGAGAATGATATTATAGTCTGGCTCTCCAGGTTCGACGAAAAGAAAGCCGTCGCGACTTTCTTTGCTATGGCGACGGTTTGAACTGTCGTTATAGCCGTTTTGTCACGAACCAGACCATTGGAGAGATTTTTCAGATATATATATTAGTGAGTAGTGAGGAATGGATACGTGTATTATATACCGGTGTACCACTGTTTTTGTAAGCTTGGGGCTGTATAAATATTGGTAAACGAGTGTTCAAAAGCTGGATCGTTTTCATCAGTAAGGCCGCTGCCGTAAAAGTTATCACCGGTTGAAATGACAAAATCAATATCCAGTTTCTCTCCGATTGTTCCCATCTGCAAGACATGTTATTTAATTTGTACAATTATCAAGTAGTAGTTTGGAAGGATCGGAATAGTTTAAGCAAGATTAATAAGTAGTATTTTGTTTAATTTTTTTTGACCTTTTTGTTGTTTTGGTCCTTTGGTGATCAAGTGATAATGAACACCGTAAAGCAATATTGAAATAAAGTTGAAGACAAATTAAATAAAAAATAATGCTACTATCACATAAATAATCTCATATAATATTCACCTACACATATATATACTGCAGGGTCTCATATGTCAGACAGAAGTCTATAGTATGCATGTGTGTATATATGAACATTATATGAGATTTTTTATGTGATAGTAGCATTGATGAGATCCTACCTGCTTGGCAGAATATCCAATATTGGCAGAATATAGTAGGATATTCTGCCAAGCAGGTAGGATCCCATTTATCTTAAACAATCAATGCCTCACTAGTCACTACACCACTGCAATATGATATATATATATATATATAATATATATATATATATATATATATATATATATATATGTGGCATCTCCATGGAATTATACCTTCTCCCAAACAGTGACTCTATATGTTCCTCCGCATATTTGGTATCTGCATGGAATTATACCTTTCAACGCGCCCCCTCTCTCAAACACTCTCATGAATATATATATATATATATATATATATATGATCTGACCACATGTAGACGCAATATTTTTAGAATGTGACGTACGTTACAATATTCTTATTTTAGAAAATTACGAGTCTTAATTTAATTTTTTTTTGACAATATTTGTAAAATATAAAGACATTAATAATAACAAATAACATTAAAACTATAAATACAGTGGAACTACGATACAAACAAAAATAAAGAAAATATAAACACACATAAAACCTTCACTAGGTGAAACTCAATAGTACTAGCAAGAAAAAAGATAGGTAACTTGGTTACGTACGTATTGGCCAGTACGTAGTTCCTCCAAAATAAAAATATGTAGTAATTAATTATTAATTGATTGGTGATTACTAGATCCGCACATTTCTTGTCGTCTACTTTACGGATATGACGTTATGTTTTACCGGCCATTAATCATTGTAGTCAACGTGTACTTCAACATATATAGAGAGCGTTTATATATAATAGTAATATAATTCAACTTTACTAAAAAGTTGTAATTATCTAATTTCATAAGCCAATCCTTTTGATTTAATAGAAATAATAATTAGTAAGTCTCTACCCGTTTTTACCAAAGAGATAGTATTAATTTCTTATTTTAGTAGAGAACAGGAATGTCATTGAATTGATCATATCCTTGAAAATAATTAAGTATGAATGACACTAATTAATAATACATACTCCCTCCCTCCATTCTATGAAATAAGTCTTATTTGAGTTAAATTCTAAAAACTAAAATTCAAATTTTGATCCGAATTTATTTAAATTTTCAAATAATATTTTTATATTTAATGTTATGCTTCCTAAATAATTTTTTTTGAATTAATTGTAGATTGATTGGTGCATAAATATGATATATTAAGTGTATGTTTAATGTAGGGAGATCGGTAATGAAGAGAAAAATTAGCAAATAACTGACCAACAATGAATACATGCGCTAAGAAAAATTAGCAAATAACTATTTAACAAAATAACATAGAATATATATATAAACTTATCTCAAATAAGACAAAAACGAAAACATAGATTTGGAGCCTCTGTTTGGTCGGATAGCGCTTTCCAAAACATAATATTAATAATAAATAATATTTATCAAAATGATATAGTTTTGATAATAGAATTAAAATTAAATAAAATTAAATTTATTTAAATAAATTTTGTCCAAAAAATATATACAATTACCCCAGAGTCCAAATCCATTAATTCTTTAGTTCTTAACTGATGTGTGATTTAACTTCTCACAAATATTTATTATCATTTCCAAAGATAATTTTTGGGAGTTAATTTCTCATTCATTACTCCATGAATTTGAGATTTTAAATACATAATTTTAATCTACTCATATAATAGAACACATTAATATGTGGATTCATTTTAAATGATTAATGAAACTTATTTTAAATTATGCTCAAATTCTAACGATAGGTATATTTATGGAATGGACAACGGTACCTGAAGAGCAACGAGAGACTGGTTGTGAGTTCCTTTTCTTCCCCAGTCTCCAATGACCAAAAGACTGAGTGAACCACCAGCATCAGCACCAGCAGCAGCTGCAGCTGCCGGGTAGTGGAATATTGTTTGAAGCTCAGCCGCCGCAAGATTATTACTAACAACCAAACACAGGCTAAAAATTATCATCGGCTTATTCAAGTATTCATGTTGATCATAAACAACCATGGTTATCTGTTTGGTGTTAATTCCAGAGAGAGAGAGAGAGAGAGAGATATGGAGGTAGAGGAAGCTTCCTCGGGGTGGCACTGCTTGAAGAATATGTATACTAAATTGTTCTTATTTATGTATTAGGAGTACTGTATACATAGAGGCTCGGTTGATGGGACAAATTAACAAATTAAAGAGACTTATTGACTTATTGTTGAGAGAGGGAGAGAGGGAGAGAGGCATAATGCATGCACTAAATAAAATATAAATCACTGTTTAACTGCACGTAATTACTGTCCAACAATTGGCCAAAAGTTGTACATGTGGCTCCAATAATTGATCCGTAGGTACCTCACCATATATATGGTGGTCCCACCTTTTCGATGGATTCTTTGTCTGTATCTCTCTACAGTATGTGTGATGTATATATATATAGGGAAAAAAAAATTATTCTTAATAAATTAATTATTTCATTAAAAAATGAATGTTCACAAATGCATTGAATGACGTGTGACTACTACTTAATTAGTTAAATAAAAGATTGAGCGTACACACAGGGGGGCGAGGGGTGAAAGTAACTAATAAAGTGTAATCATGACAAATGGCAAAAATATTAAAATTATAAATAGTAAAGTTGGCAAAATGAATAACATAATGTTATTGACTACTAAATTAAACTAGGTCATTAGGAAATGTTCAATATTATTATTATTACATAAGCTGGATTTGAAAAGGTTATGATATATTGTTGGACGTGTCACGGTTAAAGGAAAAAAAAAAGGGGGTTATATTTTGACTTAATCATGTGTGTCATCTTGTCAATTCAATAATCTTTTTATTTGCCAAAAAGATTAAAAGCTAGCTAGGACACTCTTATGATGGTATTGCTTTCAGTGTCATGTAATGTGTAACTGCATTATAGGAGTACTACTACATTTGCCATTTGGTTAGATTATGAGGTCGAATATGTCAATAAATTTCTGTAAAAAGTTGAAACGTCTTAGTATTTTAATTACGCCTTTCAAACATCATACATAAAAATTTAATTTAATTATGTGTAAAGCTACAACCATAATACATATATATATATATATACACGTATAATGAGATTAAACAAAAATTCAAAGATAAAACTATACAAACACGTCAAATCCACTAATTAGCCGAACCGAACTTTAGAATTCACCGCCCTCTGCTTTATTAGTATTACTTCCGTCCCATAATAAGTATTTTTTTTAACTTAAATCACACAAATCAATATATAAATTAAAATGACAAAAATACTCTTAATATACTTTCTTTGTTTTGTTCGAGAATTTTTTTATTGCCTTTTGGTCTCTCTTTCTCTTTCTTCAACCTTTTAACTTCCCAATAAATATGCAATAAATACCATTGGTTGCATAAGGGCACATATGAAAAAATATTATAAAAATTATATTGAAATTCTAACACATCACTTATTTTGGAAAAAAAATGTTAAGCCTAAAAAAGCACTTATTGCGGGACGGAGGTAGTATTATTTTAATGGGCAGTTTCGGAAATTAAAATAAATACTAGTACTCCCTCCGTCCCTTAATATAAGATTTTTTAGAGTTGTGCACAAACATTAAAAAAATAATTGTATAGCATTAAATATAATATCAAATATCTATATTGTCCTTGTATTGGAAAAAGAGATTGTTATTTATTGGACAAAAAATAGTGAGAGAACCAAAGTTATATTTAATATTTGGAGTAATATTGTAAACTAACCAATTAATGCTTACTTGAAAATTTAAAATGTCATATATTAAGGGACAAAAAAACTTCTCTAAAATGTCTTATATTAAGGGACGGAGGGAATAATATTTTTTAAATTGTCGTTTTATAAATGTATTTTTATAAATGTATCTTTATTTTTGAAGTTAAAAGCGTAAATCTTAACATTTTAGTTCTCCGGGGGTGCAGTTTAATTATACGAGAAATGATGAAAATAAAGGAAGATACAACTGTTTTATCATATATATATATATATATATATATATATATATGGAAAATGATCCATAATATCTAATTATTATGTATGAAAAACTGACATATATCATCTTAACTATCCATTAAAAAAATAGATGGCTGCGATTTAAAGTAGGATATTACCGTTCGCTAAAAGTACTAGCGAACTTTGTTAGTATAAAATTCTGACAATTATGCCCCCAATTAGCCTTATTCATAGCAGGTCAACAAAATAAATTACGTAGTCCGCTAGTATTACTAGCGGACGAACAATTGATCAGATCCCAAATAGGATGCGACTGAGATGGAAGTAACAGGTACGACAACACTTCAGCTGTAAGACCCCAAATTTTATAAATAAAAATTTAATTTTTTTTATATATTATTTTAAAATAGTAAGGGGTTGATTTAATTAATGTAGTAAGTTGTAGGTAAAATGCGCAAATATTTTAAAATAAGCAAGTGGTTATAAAATATTCATTGTTGTCGGGGAATATTTTTTTGGTCGTGAAATATTCTTGTTGTTGGGGAATATTCGTACAACGGCGCAGCCATTTGTGGGCCCCACAACTGAGTAATTGTCGGATATAGACAGCGACAGAAATTGTGACGCCCCCAAAATAGGTCCAGTCAACCCAACTCATTCTGAGTCGCCAAATACATGGTACAGAATTCAAATACAAACTTTATATCACACGGTCGTGCAAAATACGACCACACAACTATGAGTGTCAATACAAATCGTATATAATACGAAATATTAACATTCAAATTCATTCTTTATTTATTACAATTATTATCCTACTATTTTACAAAAATAGCGAGGACTACTGCTGCTCTAACTCGGACCATCACTCTGTCCTCCGACTAGTTCCCGCAAGGTTCTCATTTCCTGAAGAGGACAATAGATGAAAAAGAGTGAGCTCAACTAGCCCAGTAAAGAATATTATGACTAAGATAATGAAAAATAAATTATCGTTAGCATTCAATAAATCAGATAAAATATTATTGACAACAAGTTTTAGATCAATATTCGCAGCGGAAATAACCGTTCATCATCAATATTTTATCCCTGTAACATCAATCAATATACATCTCAAATCAAATATTCATCTTTGCACTACAGGCCAAAGATATTCATTTGTATCATCAGTGGTCATGTTCATCTCAACACCTGTCATCTTTGTACTACGGCCAAAGATATTCATCAGGTAATCATTCATCTTTGCTCTACAGGCCAAAGATATTCAGTTATATCACCACTTAGGACTGAGGATGATGAAAAATAATATAAACAACGAATTCAATGAGATAAAGGACAAGATTAAGGATTCGTATTTTAGTTTATTCAAGTTCAAGAATATTCCATAATAATACTTTGTGGAGCAAAATTCAAGAATGAAGCTCAAAACTTAGATCCAATCAAAGATAGCAACTATAACAGACAATTTGGACAAATAGAAGAAAATTTAATTTTTTCGTGAATAGTGTCGTATATGTGAATAGCGCCGTATACGTGAATAGTAACTCCGACGAAAAAAAATAAGAATTTCATAATAAAATTTATGTCAATATTTTGGTATAATGATATTGAGAAGAATAACATCATTTACGAAAGAAAATAACATCCCTTACCTCAAAAGAATAGTACTTCTGACTGGAAATATCGGATATAATACCGAAGAAAACTTGTACTGAATAGTAACACTCAAAGTATTTGAATACTCACAAAAATACGCTTGATATTATAGAGAGAGAAAACTTCTAATTCTAGTGTGATTTTCAATTCTAACCTAAGCACCCTATTTATAGAAAAAATAAAGGATGCCAAAGTAGACTTTTGAATAAAATAATATTTTTTTAAAAAAAAATTCGGTCGCCTCTCCCAAAAAAAAAGTCATCAGCATTTTTCACACCAACCAAAAGTGGGGCCCACCATTTTTAAAAAAATATTTATTTTCTGAAACTTTAATAATTAATAATAAATAGCCCCTTTATCAGAAAAATACAAATTCTATGTATTTTTATAGGAAATTTAATTCTCTACAACTTTGTAGAAGGAAGTTTTTCTAAATTCCAAACATAAATTATTTGAAATCCATAAACGGATGATTTTTCACACCAAAATACTGATAAAAACACATCAGCACTAATTCCTTCTTTTATATCCACAAAATACATATTTCTTTATCATATAAATCAATAATTAATTATTACAAATAATATTACAGAACTACAATATTGACAACTAGGTCGTTCCCAAGAAAGAGTGGGTCTTTCGATAAGGACTTCTCCTTACTAGCGCGCAATTAAATAACCCATTCTAGACAGAACTTCTTTAGTCATTGTCAATAATGCTATCTAATAATATTATTTAAATAATATGAATTATTGAGTTGATAACGTGAAATACTGTGCAGTGATAATTATTGAATCAATAATACAAAATATCAACTGCAGCAATTATTGAATCAATCATATAAAATAGCAACGTAACAATTATTGAGTCAATAAAATATCAATGTAATAATTATTGAGTCAATAATATAAAATATCAACGTAGCAATTATTGAGTCAATAATATAAAATATTGAACAGTAATTACTGTAACAATAATTGAGTAAGTCTCTTCTCACGTAAGAATCAATAATTCGAAATACTGTGCAATACCGTGTGCTACTGTGCAACACCGCGTATTACTGTATTTTAACCACCGGGTATTTCAACAGTACCAACGGTAACAACTACGCCGTTATTTATAAAAAGGTTATTTTTTTCGTTTTCTATATCCGACAGTTATTCTGTTTTGGGGCCCACAAATAGCTGCGCCGTCGTACGAATATTCTCCGACAACAAGAATATTCCACGACCAAACGAATATTCCTCAACAACAATGAATATTTTATAACCACTCGCTTATTTTAAAATATTTACACATTTCACCCATAACTTTTCATATTTATCAAATCAACACCTTATTATTTCGAAATAATATATAAAAAAAATTAAATCTTTAATCATAAAAGTTGAGGTCTTACAGAAATAATATTTTTATAGAATAACGGTGTAGTTGTTACCGTTAGTACTGTTGAAATATCCAGTGATCAAAATACAGTAATACGCGGTGTTGCACAGAGCACATGGTATTGCACATAATTTCAAATTATTGATTCTTACGTAAGAAGACATTTACTCAATTATTGTTATAGTAATTACGGTTTAATATTTTATATTATTGACTCAATAATTGCTACGTTGATATTTTATATGATTGATTCAATAATTTCTACCGTTGATATTTTGTATTATTAATTCAATAATTGTCACTGCACAGTATTTCACATTATCAAATCAATAATTCATATTATTTGAATAATATTACTAGATAGCATTATTGGCAATGTCTAAGGAAGTTCTGTCGAGGAAAGGGGTTAGGTTAATCTAATTGCGCGCCAGTAAGGAGAAATCCTTATCGAAAAGCCCCCCTCTTTTCTGGGAATGACTTGGTTGTCAATATTGTAGTTCTGTAATATTATTTGTGAATAATAAAATTATTGATAAATATGATGAGAAAATATTTATTTCAATTGTGATATAAAAGGAAGAATTTTTAGTAAGAGACATTTGTTGAAAGTTGACATTTTATCTTATCCGATAAAATTAATTCATTCAAATATATTATTATAATATTATATTATAAAATTATAATGTAATAATATAATAGCATAATTTTATAATTTGAGGTGGTGATGTGGTTATAATAAATTTATGGCACATAAATAAAATAAAGTGGAAGACAAAAAAATAGAATTAGAATTCTTTTAATAATTATAAATGTTTTAATATATATATATATATATATATATATATATATATATATAACATGTGATGAAGACCAAGATTGGTCTGGAGTTTTTTTTAAAAGTGGGTAGGCTACAAATCAGCCGTCTGCAGGTAATTATCAACTATAGTGTGCCACACCTTTCCTATAACTAGGGTGCTGAGTTAGAAATAAAAATCACCTCAGAAATAAAAAATTTCTCTCTATAATATCGAGCGTATTTCTTGTGAGTATTTAGATACTTTGAGTGTTGATAGCAATGTAAATTTTTGTCCACATAATATCTGATATTCTAGCCAAAACCACTCTCCTGTTAAGGAAAGGGATGTTATTTTCTTTCGTAAATGATGTTATTTTTTTCAGTATCATTATACCAAAATATTGTCATGAATTTTATTATGAAATTCTTACTTTTTTCGTCCGGATTACTATTCACGTATACGGCACTATTCACGAAAAATTTAAAAAAAAAATTATTTGTCCAAGTTGCTTGTTAAGGTTCCTATCTTTGATTGAATCCAAATTTTGAGCTCTATTCTTGAATTTTGCTCCACAAAATATTATTATGGAGTATTTTTGAACTTGAATAAATTAAAATGCGAATCCTTAATCTTTGCCCTTTATCTCACTGGATTCGTTATTTATATTATTTTTCATCATCCTCAGTCCTAAATGGTAATATAACTGAATATCTTTGGCCTGTAGAGCAAAGATGAATGATTACCTGATGAATATCTTTGGTCGTAGTGCAAAAATGGCAGGTGATGAGATGAACATGACCACTGATAATACAAATGAATATCTTTGGCCTGTAGTGCAAATATGAATATTTGATTCGAGATGTATATTGATTGATGTTACATGGATAAAATATTGATGATGGACTTTTAAATCATAGAAGATAGTAGACTTCATTCTCTACTTAACTCTTCTAATGAATTGTTATTTCCGCTGCGAATATTGATTTAAAACTTGTTGTCCATAATATTTTATCTGAATTGTTGAAGACTGATAATTTATTTTTATTATTTTAGTCATAATATTCTTTACTAGGTTAGTTGAGCTCACCCTTTTCATCTATTGTCCTCTTCAGAAAATGAGAGTGTCGCGGGAAACTAGTCGGGGGACAGAGTGATGGTCCGAGTTAGAGCAGTAGTAGTCCTCCCTATTTCTGATAAATAGTGTGATAATAATTGTAATAAGGACTTAGTTTGAATGTTAATATTTTTTACATATTTGTATTGACACTCACAGTTGTGTGGTCGTATTTTGCACGACCGTGTGATATAAAAGATTGTATTTGAATTATGTACCATGTATTTGGCGACTCAGAATGGGTTGGGTTGACTGGACCTATTCTGGGGGCGTCACAGTTGGTATCAGAGCTTAGGAATATGGTCTCTGGCGGAGATCTGGGAATAGAACTAGGAGGGGAGAGACGAGTAAATCCTTCACTAGTATGTCCTACCTAAGCTTATGTGATATTTAATTGGTCAGTCGGAGCATAGGGTTAATATGTGATATGTTAATTTGTTTAATTAACTCTTGTTTTATGGTAGTATTTGAGAATGGCAGCTGAGAATGTTAACAATGGAGTGAATGAGACTGTGAAGACACTTTTAATCACCAACCAGGAGAACATGCAACAGGAAGGCAATATTCATCCTGAAAACAACACTAATCGGACGATAAACGATGAGATGTTTAGAAGTTTTTTGCAGTTCATGCAAAACCAGACGAGGGAAACTCGTGTGCAAAATACAGGTGGAGATAATAACAACACGCGAATTGTCACTGCCAAGCAGTTCAAAGAATTGGGACCACCAGAGTTTTTGGGAAAGCCGGATCCTATCAAGGCGGAAGACGTGGGTTAAGCAAATTACCAAGATATTTGATGTCTTGGGATGCACGGAGGAATAGAAGGTTCCATTTGCCACCTTTATGTTCCGTGGAGAGGCAGATTACTGGTGAAAATCCGTGAAGCGTACCAAGCCTGCCGCACTCAAGATGTCATTTTTAGCGATGGTCGATCCATAAACGCCTTTTATCTTTTCATTTATCAGGCTAACCTCTACATCGGCTTGCATGGCTTCATTGAAGTAGGCGTACGTTACTGTTGCACACACTTGTCCATCATCGTCCTTAAGTTCCTCATCGAAGGGAAGGTCAAATAAATATGGCTGTATGGAATAGTTAAAAGCAATCGCCTCGGAATCCTTACAGTTTGTGATGCGTTTGGGTTGGTGTTCGGAGTGGTTGGTGAGATTCAGATCCCAAAAGACAGCGAGACCATTATTACCGATCGAATAGCAGCACGATTGAGGCCAGTCAGCAGCAGATCGCCCCCATCCTTAATATATTGGGAGTTCTCACTCCTATAGATGTATTGATGAGTATTTGAATTATCATTCATCAAGATTTTGCCATACAAGTTGCCTCCCTTGTGGATCCTCACCCGAAACACCTCCATCAGCCTATCTCCGTGATCTGGATCCGCAAACGATCTCTTGACAGAGGAGCCCGTCTAGACAGAGGAACCCTCCTGGACATCGGAGTCCTCCTGGACATCGGACTCCTGTAGTCGTCGCGATGGCGCTTCCCGAGGGAGTAATCCATGTTTTTCGTCTGAAATTATTTGGTATCTGATCTATCTATTTGTACTAGATGCTATGGATCATTTATGCGTCCGCCAGGAAGACACAGGGCTAGAAATAATTTACCCCCAAATCAATTGTCCGTCCGCTAGTAATACTAGCGGACTACGTAATTTATTTTGTTGACCTGCTATGAATAAGGCTAATTGGGGGCATAATTGTCAGAATTTTATACTAACAGAGTCCGCTAGTACTTCTAGCGGATGGTAATATTCTACTTTAAATCGCAGCCATCTATTTTTCTAATGGATGGTTAAGATGGTATATGTTAATTTTTCATCCATAACAACTAGATGTTATGGATCATTTTCCTATATATATATATACTTGCATTCGATTGAATTTCTAACCATGATCAGCTTGGTATGCCTATTAAAATAAAAATCAAATCATATGTATTACTACATCGGAAATATTTTTCTTGCTTCCAATGCTTACTAAAGTCAGTATTCTCTATTGATGACCTTGAGGGTGAAGATATATACTAATGATACCAACAAATTACTAACTTATTAAATATGTAAAAAAAGTAAAAATTAAATATATTCCCGTCAAATTTATCTGGCTATTAGGTAAGAAAATGTGATAAGAAATGAAAATACACATGTATAAGTGTGTATTGCTTAAGGAAAGGATCCATTAATTAATTAAGCTTATGATACACACCCAAAGTTTATTAATGCAAATTAAAGAGATCTTTATTAGTATCTCCGTAAACTACAATTAAAGAAGAACATGATTCACGTGAACTTTTATCATTATAAATAAAAAATTTGAAAGAGGAGTACTTGCGTGTCTGATGAATTCAATATTTCAATAGTAACTAGATGTAAATTATGAAAAATGATTAGCGTGGGCCATTTCTTTCAATATTGTCCTTGAAATTTCATTTATGAGTGGGCCATTTCTTTCCTAAATGTGAAACTATACGAAATTTCTCTATTCTTTTAGATATTAAAAGTTGGAAATAAATTAGTTTGATGTAGAATTATGAGGGTAGCAGGTGTAATTAAGGTGTTTGTTTGAAAATGTAATCCCTCCCCATTCTTTTTTTATTTATTTAAAATTTTAGAAGAAATTACAAAAATTAAGAAATATAACTAATGTTTTGTTTGATTAATTAAATTAAATATAAAATCTCAATATTATTCTTGTAAAAATCATTAAAAGTTGAAAAGGAAATAAATTAATATTAAATATAAAGATAATAGGAAATATTAAGTCATTAATACATGGTTGAAATGTAATTTCTGAGTAAATTAATTATGAATTTTGGATTCCCCCCAAAAAAAGGAAGAAGAAGATTTTAGCTTCTTCCTTTTTACACCACAAACTTAATTCTCTCATTAAAAGCATTTTGTTATATTTTCAAAACATTCTCTGATAATTTTTTGAAATGGAAGTGTTTTAAGTGACACCATGCACTCGGGGCAATAAGTAGTCGTTTAATTAACTTTTAAGTAAACAATGAGATTATTTGAAGCAGTAAAATTTTCTGACATTATTTTGATTAAAAATCCCAAGCAAATTACGTGAATAGCTAGTGAGTTGGAATTGATAAAGAAGAAGCATGCGCTTGAGATATATATGCAATTAATTAATTCAATCTTGCGAATATGTCCCAAGCCATCTCCGGCCATTGTCCTAAGCCCCATTTGGAAGATGACTCCCGGACAAATCCCGAGTTTAGAAAAAATTTCGGGTCAAATCTCAAGTTCGAATCGAATTAAATTCATTCAAACAAGACTTTAAATCACGATCTTGTTGGGTTATCTTAGCTCACCACAGGTTCACTCAAAAGATCATGACTGAAGATATTATTGTTAGTAATTTAATTCATCAAATATAGACAAAAAAATTTATATATTTTAATATGAGATTGGGGTGTTAAAAAAAAGCCTTGTCAACTTGGTGGTAGTATATGAAATACATGACTTGTGAATCTAAAGTTGCTTATTAATCAATTATTGTAGTGATAGTTTATTATATGACATGATTGTGGCAAGTAGTTATATGAGTAGTTGAGATAGATAGATAGGGAACGTGAGGATGTGAAATGAAATTCAAACACATTCAAAACTTTGCCATAGGCATACCACTACCACCCACCTTCTATCCAAAGTCCAAACAGACTGTTTTCTGTTCACTCTAGCTAGCTATGACATTCTTGCCTTTTTCTTGCTAGCTAGCTTTCACACGTTTACAATTTTTAATTTTTAATTTAATTTATAAATTTAATCCATCAGCCAAAGTGAATTGTTTTTTTTTTTGCATTATTTGGCTTTTTGCTAAGAACGGATAAACTCTAGTAGATTTTTTCCATTATTGGAACACTTTCAGTCCACTGATCATTCGGTGAACAGAAACAAACTATAACTCTCTTTGGTCGTTGTCTGTTGTGGAAGTTGAAGCCTTTAAAATTTCAACAGTAATCGACCCAGCAAGCGAGGCCTATCTGTGTGCGGCTGTGCGCCCGACTATTTAAATAATTCTGCTACATATATATATATATATATATATATATATATATTAATAAGAATCTACGTAAGGTCATAGTGCATGTGTTTTACTATAACATGACAGGTGTCACATGATCAAACGCTTTTGTCAACTTTAATGGCTATTCATTCAAATTTATATTTAAACTTGTATTCATGCAATGGCTTGATAACTTATCCCATCAAGTTATATTTGTTATTTGTAGTCGATATACTACGCTCATCTTGCAAATGAGCGACACTTTATCCGACGCTATTTGAATTTATCTGTATTTTAATCCAACTTCTATATAGTTTTTTACACAAGTCGTGCGCCAACAAATAAGCATGAGCTCTCAATAATACAAGTCATAGTCATATCTTTGATACACTTTGAAAAGACTTATACCTATTAATTCATACTAAATTATATAAGTATATTTATACCTATTAATTCATACAAGTCTTCTACCCGTGATTGTTGAAATAAAATAATATAAAATATAAAAATCGCCACCTTGAAATAAGATAGCGTGTTCGATTCCGTATGGACGTGGTGAGCCATATGAATTACCTACCGGTATGTATAAGATTGGAGTCACACCCATATGTGAGAGAGAGAGACGGGTGAAGGCCCAAAGTGTCATTCAATGTATAAACACACTTAGAGGGGGCGAATAGGTGTAAGTGATAAATAATGTCAATTTTTTAAATTTATTGCTACAGGTGTAAATCAAATAGGTATGTCTGTTTGCTTTAGTTAATGTTCTTCGTTTGAGTATTATCAGACAAGATGCCCCGTCTGCTTTGTTGTCTGCTTTAGTGTATCTTTAAGCAATCAATAAAACTAAGCCCATAAATTTAAAGAGCAGAAAACAGTAAAATCACACCAAGATTTTTACATGGTTCGACCCTTAATCCTCTAAACTAATGGCCTAATCCACGTCCAATACCAATTAGTATTGGAGACTCTTTTTATTAAGATTTAACTCAATTAAATACAAAATAACTTCCCTATTCCTAATTAGTGTTAAATATTCTCATCTAATCAACAATCTTCAACACTGGGTCCTACATATGTTAGTTTACGAACAGTTCAGTTTCAGAGCCTTATCTTATATATATATATATATATATATTATGAAATTACATATGTTGTTATGTCCCATTTTTAATAAAAATTGTATAAAATGATAAAAATGTATTCATGGTAACCATCACAATTTCATTATCAGATGTCAAATTAAAGATTCGTAAGATTTAATTGTAAATATGAAATAAAAATACATATTCTTTGAATTTATATATAAATGGAACGCTTTTTGTAGAATAGTGGGAGTACTATTTAGCCTATAAATAGTGTCAATCACTGGAAATCTGGAAATACTAGGTAGTTTTAATTATAAACTGGGTGGATCAAAAATTGCAATGATATACTATTTAATTAAATTAATACATGTATATATAGTCATTAGAACAAAACAAACCTCGCAATATATTATAATCCTTTGAAAGAGGTGCCGGATTGATTCGGACAGTTTTATTGCTGAATTAGAACATGGAGACAAACATGCATGATCAACATCACTGTAAAAACATCATCATATTTCATTAGTTACAATACAATATATATAAGATTAACCTTCTCATGCTCTCTTCACCTCAACTATATATATTAATTGTGACGCCCCAGAATAGGTCCATTCAATCCAACCCATTCTGAGTCGTCAAATACATGGTACATAATTTAAATACAAACTTTATATCATACGGTCGTGCAAAATACGACCACACAACTGTGAGTGTCAATACAAATATGTAAAAAATATTAAGATTCAAATTAAGTCCTCATTACAATTATTATCACACTATTTATCAAAAATAGTGAGGACTACTACTGCTCTAACTCGGACCATCACTCTGTCCCCCGACTAGTCCCTGCGACATTCTCATTTCCTGAAGAGGACAACAGATGAAAAGGGTGAGCTCAACTAGCTCAGTAAAGAATATTATGACTAAGATAATGGAAAATAAATTATCGTTAGCCTTCAATAAATCAGATAAAATATAATGGACAACCAATCTTAGATCAATATTCGCAGCGGAAATAACAATTCATTAGAAGAGTTAAGCAGAGAATCAAGTCTACTATCTTCTATGATTTAAAAGTCCATCATCAATATTTTATCCCTGTAACATCAATCAATATACATCTCGAATCAAATATTCATCTTTGCACTACAGGCCAAAGATATTCATTTGTATCATCAGTGGTCATATTCATCTCAACACCTGTCATCTTTGCACTACAGGCCAAAGATATTCATCAGGTAATCATTCATCTTTGCTCTACAGGCCAAAGATATTCATCAAGTAATCATTCATCTTTGCTCTACAGGCCAAAGATATTCAGTTACATCACTTTTTAGGACTGAGAATGATGAAAAATATTTTTAAAAAACGAATCCAGTGAGATAAAAGACAAAGACTAAGGATTCGTATTTTAGTATATCCAATTCAAAAATACCTCGTAATAATCAATTATGGAGCAAAATTCAAGAATAGAGCTCAAAACTTGGATACAATCAAAGATAGTAACCTTAACAAGCAATTTGGACAAATAGAAGAAAATTTAATTTTTCCGTGAATAGTGCCGTATACGTGAATAGTAACCCCGACGGAAAAAGTAAGAATTTCATAACAAAATTCATGACAATATTTTTGTATAATGATATTGAAAAGAATAACATCATTTACGAAAGAAATAACATCCCTTACCTCAAAAAGATAGTACCTCTGATTGGAATATCGGATATAACACCGAAGAAAACTTGCGCTGAATACTAATACTCAAAGTATAAAAATACTCGCAAAAATACGCTCGATATTATAGAGAGAGAAAACTTCTGATTCCGGTGTGATTTTCAATTATAACCTAAGCACCCTATTTATAGGAAAAACTTAAGATGCCAAAGGAGACTAAAATAATAAAATATTATTATTTTAAAAAAAAAATTCGCCGCCTGGCGGCTTTCCAAATTTTCAGATTTTCAACAAAAGTGGGGCCCACCCATTAAATAATATTTATTTTTCGAAACTTCAATAATTCATAACAAATAGCCCATTTGTCAGAAAAATACAAATTCTATGTCCTTCTATAGGAAATTTAATTATCTACAACTTTGCAGAAGAAAGTTTTTCCAAATTCCAAACATAAATTATCCAAAATCCATAAACAGATGATTTCTCACACCAAAATATTGATAAAAACTCATCAGCGCCAATTCCTTCTTTAATATCCACAAAATAAATATTTTCTTATCATATAAATCAATAATTAATTATTCACAGATAATATTACAGAACTACAATATTGACAACCAGGTCGTTCCCAGGAAAGAGGGGGCCTTCCGATAAGGACTTCTCCTTACTGGCGCGCAATTAAATAACCCCTCCTAGACAGAACTTTCTTAGACATTGTCAATAATGCTATCTAATAATATTATTCAAATAATATGAATTATTGAGTTGATAACGTGAAATACTGTGCAACGACAATTATTGAATCAATACTACAAAATATCAACTGTAGCCATTATTGAATCAATCATAAAAAATAGCAACGTAGCAATTATTGAGTCAATAAAATATCAATGCAGTAATTATTGAGTCAATAATATAAAATATCAACGTAGCAATTATTGAGTCAATAATATAAAATATTGAACAGTAATTACTGTAACAATAATTGAATAAGTTCCTTCTCACGTAAGACTCAATAATTCAAAATACTGTGCAATACCGTGTGCTACTGTGCAACACCGCGTATCACTGTATTTTAACCACCGGATATTTCAACAGTACTAACGGTAACAACCACGCCGTTATCTTGTAAAAAAAGTTATTTCTGTCGCTTTCTATATCCGACAGTTATTCCGTTGTGGGGGCCCACAAATAGCTGCGCCGTCGTACGAATATTCTCCGACAACAAGAATATTTCACGACCAAACGAATATTCCCCGACAACAAGAATATTTTATAACCACTTGCTCATTTCAAAAATATTTGCACATTTCACCCATAACTTTCATATTTATCAAATCAACACCTTACTATTTCGAAATAATATAAAAAAAATTAAATCTTTATTCATAAAAGTTGGGGTCTTACAACCTCCCCTCCTTATGAAATTTCGTTCTCGAAATTGACGTACGTACCTAGTATGTCGAAAAGGTGAGGATACCTCGCTTTCATTTTCGATTCCAATTCCCACGTCATTTCCTCAATTGCATGGTTTCTCCACAAAATTTTAACTTGAGGTATAATTTTTGAGAGTAGGACATGCTCTTTTCTATCCAAGATCTTGACAGGTACCTCCTCGTACGTTAAATCTTCGACTATCTCGTCTGGTTCTAACTCAATAATGCGGTTTGGATCCTTCACATATTTACGTAACACGGATATGTGAAACACGTTATGAACACGAGACATGCTTGGAGGTAAAGCGAGTCTATAAGCCACATTTCCTACTCAGTCAAGAATCTCAAATGGACCGATGAATCGTGGATTGAGCTTTCCTCTCTTGCCAAACCTCGTAACTCCTTTCCACGGAGCAACACGTAATAACACATGGTCTCCAACATTAAATTCCACGTCCTTTCGATGAAGATCCGCATAACTCTTTTGTCGATCTTGTGTGGTTTGTATACGTTGTCGAATCATTTGGATCTTTTCTGAAGTCATACGTACCAACTCCGGTTCCAACAATGTTGTTTCACCCACCTCATTCCAACATACTGGAGAGCGACACTTTCTCCCATACAACGCTTCGAATGGAGCTACGCCTATACTTTCCTGATAACTGCTGTTGTAGGAGAATTCCACCAATGGTAAGTACTTATCCCAACTCCCTTTGAAGTCTAGAACACAGAGTCTCAATAGATCTTCAAGAGTTTGGATAGTCCTTTCCTATTGTCCGTCTGTTTGAGGATGATAAGCCGAACTGAATCGTAAATCCGTACCCATAGCTTTCTGCAAACTGATCCAAAATCGTGAAGTAAATCTGGGATCACGATCCGAAACTATGGATACTGGCATGCCATGCAACCTCACAATCTCATTCACGTACATATGAGCAAGACGTTCAAGGGAATAAGTCTCTCGTATCGGCAAGAAATGAGCAGACTTGGTTAATCTATCAACAATAACCCAAATCGCATCTAAGCCTTGAGAAACCTTGGGAAGACCCGTAACGAAATCCATCGTAATGTGTTTCCACTTTCATTTCAGAATCTCCAGTGGTTGCAATGGACCCTTCGGTACTTGATGCTCCGCCTTTACACGTTGACAAGTTAAACATCTCGAGATGAACTCCGCGATCTCTCTCTTCATATTGCTCCACCAAAATGTATGTCGAAGATCACGATACATTTTAGTACTCCTAGGATGGATCGCAAACGATGTGTTGTGTGCCTCCATCATGATTCTATACTTCAAGTCGGAATCGTTAGGAACACAAAGTCTGGAGTTGACTCGAAGTATTCCATCTTCATCGATTCTCGCTTCTGGAATTGCACCTTCTTGCACCTTCTTCTTCATCTTCATCTGCTCCGCATCCGTAGCTTGAGCAGCTTTAACTTTATCAATCAAAGCTGGTTTTACGCGTATACTTGACATCATCGCACTCGTTCCCACATATGATCTTCTACTCAACGCGTCAGCTATCACGTTCGCTTTTCCAGGATGGTATTGGATGGTATGATCGTAATCTTTCAACAGCTCAAGCCAACGTCGTTGTCGCATGTTGAGTTCCTTCTGAGTGAAGAAATATTTAAGGCTCTTATGATCTGTATAAATCTCCACTTTCTCTCCGTACAAGTAATGTCTCCAGATCTTCAACGCAAAAACGACAGCTGCCAACTCTAGATCATGAGTAGGATAATTCCTCTCATATTCTTTGAGTTGTCGCGAGGCATAGGCTATGACTTTCCCATGTTGCATGAGAACACATCCTAACCCTTTGCCCGAAGCATCGCTGTAGATAACAAATCCATCCGAACCAGATGGTATTGTCAGAACAGGTGCCGAAATAAGTCTCCTTTTGAGCTCTTGGAAGCTCTTCTCGCATTCCTCTCTCCAAACGAATTTCGTATCTTTCCGAGTCAACTGAGTTAATGGAGTAGCGATTCGAGAAAATCCCTCTACGAATCTCCGATAATAACCAGCTAAGCCCAGAAAGCTTCGTACTTCAGTCACCGACTTAGTTTGCTCCCAGCTTTGTATTGCTTCAATCTTCGCTGGGTACACAGATACTCCACGTTTCGATACCACGTGCCCAAGGAATGCTACTTCCTCAAGCCAAAACTCACATTTCTTCAGCTTGGCATATAGCTTGTTCTCACGAAGCTTTTGAAGTACCAACTTCAAATGGTGTTCATGATTTTCACGGCTTTTAGAATAGATGAGGATGTCATTAATAAAGACAACAACGAATTGATCCAAATATTCCTTAAATACACGGTTCATCATATCCATGAAAGCAGCAGGAGCATTAGTCAATCCAAAAGACATGACTAAGAACTCATAATGTCCGTACCGTGTTCTGAAAGCAGTCTTTGGAATATCCTCAGTTTTAATCTTCAACTGATGATATCTAGAACGAAGATCGATCTTTGAAAAGAATTGCGCTCCTTGCAACTGGTCGAACAGGTCATCAATACGAGGTAATGGATACCTATTCTTGATGGTGACATGGTTCAACTCCCGATAGTCAATACAAAGTCGCATACTCCCGTCTTTCTTCTTTACGAATAAAACAGGAGCACCCCAAGGAGACGTACTAGGACGAATAAAACCGATGTCTAACAACTCTTGTAATTGAATCTTTAACTCCTGAAGTTCAATAGGAGCCATTCGATATGGGGTTTTAGAAATGGGTTTTGTACCGGGTTCAAGGTCAATAAAGAATTCAACTTCACGTTCTGGGGGTAGACCGAGAAGTTCTTCGGGAAATACATCAAGAAATTCATTTACAAAGGAAATATCATTTAAATCTGATGTATTCTGGTTTAGATCAGTGACATGAGCTAAAAAAGCTTGACATCCGTTTTTCAATAAACGAATAGCCTTGGGATTTGAAATGATATTGACTGATTTTAGTGGTTTGGTGGTTTGAATTCGCACAACAGGTTGATTAGGAATATGAAAACTAACAACCTTACGAAAACAATCAATTTTGGCATGGTAAGTGGTTAACCAGTCAATTCCTAAAATCACGTCAAATGCAAGTATTTTCAAAGATATAAGATCAACAGGTAAGGTAAGGGTACCAATTTGAATCAAGCAAGATTTGTAAACTGTAGATGTAACAAAGGTTTCTCCTAACGGAGTTTCAACAGATAAGTCAAAGTCTAATTTATCAGAAGTCAAGTTCAAACGTTGAGCACAAGCAGGTGAAATAAAGGAATGGGTAGCACCAGTATCTAACAAGGTGTAAACTTCGCAAGAGTTTATGATCAGCTTACCCGTAATCACCTCGTGTGGATTCTTCGCGTTTTGGGCTGTCACGACAAACGCTCTTTCAGGAATCACCGACTTTGACTTGTCTGCAACCGCCTTTGGAATCACCACCCCCGCTGAACTTGGTTTCGCAACAGGACAATCTCGAGCTATATGTCCTTCTTTTCCACAGTTATAGCATCCTTTGAATTGTTGTGGGCAGTTTGGGCTGATATGTCCCTTTTTCCCGCATTTAAAGCATACGACCGGTAGTCGTTCTCCTCCCCTCGAAACAGTTGATGCTGGTGCTGATGTCGACGTCTTCACGTTCTCATTGTTGTACCTTCTCTTCTTGAAATCTCCCCCCGATTCGCTTCTTCTACTATCATAGCCACGATAACCACCGGAGTGGTTACCGCTTCTGTCATACTTTCCTCCTCGCTGGTTGTCATTGCTCCGATGACTGCTGCCACCGGTACGACCTTGGTTGTGGTCCCTCGGTTGAACATAATCATTATCTCGTTCTAATAACTGGCCCTATTTACTACATCCGAATATAAAGAAAATTTATGAGAAATGAGGTATTGACGTATTTCGGGTTTCAAACCTCTTAGAAACATCCGCGTCATACGTTCCTCATTCTCCACCAAATGAGGTGCAAACCTGGACAGCTCCGCGAACTTATCCTCGTATTGGGATACCGTCATGTGGTTTTGTTCGAGTCTGATAAACTCTACCTCCTTCATATGACGAATACTTTCAAGAAAGTACTTGTCATTGAACAGTTTCTGGAACGCTTCCCAAGACATCTGGAGTGCGGCAGGCTGGGTACGCTTCACGGATTTTCACCAGTAATCTGCCTCTCCACGGAACATAAACGTGGCGAATAGAACCTTCTGTTCCTCCGTGCATCCCAAGACATCAAATATCTTGGTAATTTGTTTAATCCACGTCTCCGCCTTGATCGGATTTGGCTTTCCCAGAAACTCTGGTGGTCCCAATTCTTTGAACTGCTTAGCAGTGACAGCTCGCGTGCTGTTATTGTAAGACCTCAACTTTTATGAATAAAGATTTAGTTTTCTTTATATATTGTTTCGAAACAGTAAGGTGTTGTTTTGATAAATATGAAAGTTATGGGTGAAATGTGCAAATATTTTTAAAATGAGCAAGTGGTTATAAAATATTCTGGTTGTCGGGGAATATTCGTTTGGTCGTGGAATATTCTTGTTGTCGGGGAATATTCGTACGACGGCGCAGCTATTTGTGGGCCCCCATAACGGAATAACTGTCGGATATAGAAAGCGACAGAAATAACTTTTTACAAAATAACGGCGTGGTTGTTACCGTTAGTACTGTTGAAATACCCGGTGGTTAAAATACAGTGATACACGGTGTTGCACAGTAGCACACGGTATTGCACAGTATTTCAAATTATTGAGTCTTACGTGAGAAGCCATTACTCAATTATTGTTACAGTAATTACTGTTCAATATTTTATATTATTGACTCAATAATTGCTACGTTGATATTTTATATTATTGACTCAATAATTGCTGCATTGATATTTTATTGACTCAATAATTGCTACGTTGCTATTTTTTTATGATTGATTCAATAATAGCTACAGTTGATATTTTGTAATATTGATTCAATAATTGTCGTTGCACAGTATTTCACGTTATCAACTCAATAATTCATATTATTTGAATAATATTATTAGATAGCATTATTGACAATGTCTAAGGAAGTTCTGTCTAGGAGGGGTTATTTAATTGCGCGCCGGTAAGGAGAAGTCCTTATCGGAAGGCCCCCTCTGTCATGGGAACGACCTGGTTGTTAATATTGTAGTTCTATAATATTATTTATGAATAATTAATTATTAATTTATATGATAAGGAAATATTTATTTTGTGGATATTAAAGAAGGAATTGGCGCTGGTGAGTTTTTATCAATATTTTGGTGTGAGAAATCATCTGTTTATGGATTTCGGATAATTTATGTTTGGAATTTGGAAAAACTTCCTTCTGCAAAGTTGTAGGGAATTAAATTTCCTATGGAAGGACATAGAATTTGTATTTTTCTGACAAATGGGCTATTTGTTATGAATTATTGAAGTTTCAGAAAATAAATATTATTTAATGGGTGGGACCCACTTTTGTTGGAAAAAAATTTAGCCGCCAGGAGGCAGAAATTTTGAAAAAATAATATTATTTTATTATTTTAGTCTCCTTTAGCATTCTAAGCTTTTCCTATAAATAGGGTGCTTAGGTTAGAATTGAAAATCACACCAGAATCATCAGTTTTCTCTCTCTATAATATCGAGCGTATTTTTGTGAGTATTTCTATACTTTGAGTATTAGTATTCAGCGCAAGTTTCCTTCAATATTATATCTGATATTCCAGTCAGAGGTACTATCTTTTTGAGGTAAGGGATGTTATTTTCTTTCGTAAATGATATTATTCTTTTCAATATCATTATACAGAAATATTGTCATGGATTTTATGTTGAAATTCTTACTTTTTCCGTCGGGATTACTATTCACGTATACGGCACTATTCACGTATACGGCACTATTCACAGAAAAATTAAATTTTCTTCTATTTGTCCAAATTGCTTGTTAAGGTTACTATCTTTGATTGTATCCAAGTTTTGAGCTCTATTCTTGAATTTTGCTCCATAATTGATTATTACGAGGTATTTTTGAATTGGATATACTAAAATACGAATCCTTAGTCTTTGTCTTTTATCTCACTGGATTCGTTTTTTTTAAATATTTTTCATCATTCTCAGTCCTAAAAGGTGATGTAACTGAATTTCTTTGGCCTGTAGAGCAAAGATGAATGATTACTTGATGAATATCTTTGGCCTGTAGAGCAAAGATGAATGATTACCTGATGAATATCTTTGGCCTGTAGTGCAAAGATGACAGGTGTTGAGATGAATATGACCACTGATGATACAAATGAATATCTTTGGCCTGTAGTGCAAAGATGAATATTTGATTCGAGATGTATATTGATTGATGTTACAGGGATAAAATATTGATGATGGACTTTTAAATCATAGAAGATAGTAGACTTTATTCTCTGCTTAATTCTTCTAATGAACTGTTATTTCCGCTGCGAATATTGATCTAAAGTTGGTTGTCCATTATATTTTATCCTATTTTGTTGAAGACTAACGATAATTTATTTCCCATTATCTTAGTCATAATATTCTTTACTGAGCTAGTTGAGCTCACCCTTTTCATCTGTTGTCCTCTTCAGGAAATGAGAATGTTGCGGGAACTAGTCGGGGGACAGAGTGATGGTCCGAATTAGAGCAGTAGTAGTCCTCACTATTTCTGATAAATAGTGTGATAATAATTGTAATGAGGACTTAGTTTGAATCTTAATATTTTTTACATATTTGTATTGAGACTCACAGTTGTGTGGTCGTATTTCGCACGACCGTATGATATAAAGTTTGTATTTGAATTCTGTACCATGTATTTGGCGACTCAGAATGGGTTGGATTGAATGGACCTATTCTGGGGGCGTCACAGTTATTATCTCCACCTGTATGTTGCCCACGAGTCTCCCTCGTCTGGTTTTGTATAAACTGCAAAAAACTTCTAAACATCTCATCGTTTATCGTCTGACCAGCGTTATTTTCAGGATGAACATTACCTTCTTGTTGCATGTTCTCCTGGTTAACGATTAAAGGTGTCTCCACGGTCTCATTCACTTCGTTGTTAACATTCTCAACTGTCATTCTCAAATACTGCCATAAAACAAGGGTTAATTAAACAAATAACATCCCACATATGAACCCTATGCTCCGACTGACCAATTAAATACCACATAAGCTTAGGTAGGACACACTAGCGAAGGATTTACTCGTCTCTCCCCTCCTAGTTCTATTCCCCGATCTCCGCCAGAGATCATATCCCTAAGCTCTGATACCAACTGTGACTCGTATCCCCACATTGGATAGCACCTCACAATGGCACCTATCAGTTTGCCACCGCAGAACGGCGTCCCCTACGGAGAGTCTGGCTTCGGTGCATCCCCCCCCATACACAGGAAGTCACCAGATAGAGACTCGGGGCTCTTTACTTATGGCTCTGATACCAACTGTGACGCCCCCAGAATAGGTCCATTCAACCCAACCCATTCTGAGTCGCCAAATACATGGTACAGAATTCAAATACAAACTTTATATCATACGGTCGTGCAAAATACGACCACACAACTGTGAGTGTCAATACAAATATGTAGAAAATATTAAGATTCAAACTAAGTCCTCATTACAATTATTATCACACTATTTATCAAAAATAGTGAGGACTACTACTGCTCTAACTCGTACCATCACTCTGTCCCCCGACTAGTCCCTGCGACATTCTCATTTCCTGAAGAGGACAACAGATGAAAATGGTGAGCTCAACTAGCTCAGTAAAGAATAGTATGACTAAGATAATGGAAAATAAATTATCGTTAACCTTCAATAAATCAGATAAAATATAATGGACAACCAATCTTAGATCAATATTCGCAGCGGAAATAACAATTCATTAGAAGAGTTAAGTAGAGAATCAAGTCTACTATCTTCTATGATTTAAAAGTCCATCATCAATATTTTATCCCTGTAACATCAATCAATATACATCTCGAATCAAATATTCATCTTTGCACTACAGGCCAAAGATATTCATTTGTATCATCAGTGGTCATATTCATCTCAACACCTGTCATCTTTGCACTACAGGCCAAAGATATTCATCAGGTAATCATTCATCTTTGCTCTACAGGCCAAAGATATTCATCAAGTAATCATTCATCTTTGCTCTACAGGCCAAAGATATTCAGTTACATCACTTTTTAGGACTGAGAATGATGAAAAATATTTTTAAAAAAACGAATCCAGTGAGATAAAAGACAAAGACTAAGGATTCGTATTTTAGTATATCCAATTCAAAAATACCTCGTAATAATCAATTATGGAGTAAAATTCAAGAATAAAGCTCAAAACTTGGATACAATCAAAGATAGTAACCTTAACAAGTAATTTGGACAAATAGAAGAAAATTTAATTTTTTTCGTGAATAGTGCCGTATACGTGAATAGTAACCCCGACGGAAAAAGTAAGAATTTCATAACAAAATTCATGACAATATTTCTGTATAATGATATTGAAAAGAATAACATCATTTACGAAAGAAATAACATCCCTTACCTCAAAAAGATAGTACCTCTGATTGGAATATCGGATATAACACCGAAGAAAATTTGCGCTGAATACTAATACTCAAAGTATAAAAATACTCGCAAAAATACGCTCGATATTATAGAGAGAGAAAACTTCTGATTCTGGTGTGATTTTCAATTCTAACCTAAGCACCCTATTTATAGGAAAAATTTAGGATACCAAAGGAGACTAAAATAATAAAATATTATTATTTTTTAAAAAAAATTCGCCGCCTGGCGGCTTTCCAAATTTTCAGATTTTTAACAAAAGTGGGGCCCACCCATTAAATAATATTTATTTTCCGAAACTTCAATAATTCATAACAAATAACCCCTTTGTCAGAAAAATACAAATTCTATGTCCTTCTATAGAAAATTTAATTCTCTACAACTTTGCAGAAGAAAATTTTTCCAAATTCCAAACATAAATTATCCAAAATCCATAAACAGATGATTTCTCACACCAAAATATTGATAAAAACTCATCAGCGTCAATTCCTTCTTTAATATCCACAAAATAAATATTTTCTTATCATATAAATCAATAATTAATTATTCACAGATAATATTACAGAACTACAATATTGATAACCAGGTCGTTCCCAGGAAAGAGGGGGCCTTCCGATAAGGACTTCTCCTTACTGGCGCGCAATTAAATAACCCCTCCTAGACAGAACTTTCTTAGACATTGTCAATAATGCTATCTAATAATATTATTCAAATAATATGAATTATTGAGTTGATAATGTGAAATACTGTGCAACGACAATTATTGAATCAATACTACAAAATATCAACTGTAGTCATTATTGAATCAATCATAAAAAATAGCAACGTAGCAATTATTGAGTCAATAAAATATCAATGCAGTAATTATTGAGTCAATAATATAAAATATCAACGTAGCAATTATTGAGTCAATAATATAAAATATTGAACAGTAATTACTGTAACAGTAATTGAATAAGTTCCTTCTCACGTAAGACTCAATAATTCGAAATACTGTGCAATACCGTGTGCTACTGTGCAACACCGCGTATCACTGTATTTTAACCACCGGGTATTTCAACAGTACTAACGGTAACAACCACGCCGTTATCTTGTAAAAAAAATTATTTCTGTCGCTTTCTATATCCGACAGTTATTCCGTTGTGGGGGCCCACAAATAGCTGCGCCGTTGTACGAATATTCCCCGACAACAAGAATATTCCACGACCAAACGAATATTCCCCGACAACAAGAATATTTTATAACCACTTGCTCATTTTAAAAATGTTCGCACATTTCACCCATAACTTTCATATTTATCAAATCAACACCTTACTATTTCAAAATAATATAAAGAAAATTAAATCTTTATTCATAAAAGTTGGGGTCTTACATTAATTATAAAGTCCAAAAAAATTAATATATACCGAATAATTCATTATATTTGGAAGCTTGATCGGACACTATATATATATATTCGTATTCCTTGTCCAACAAAGGCATCTCTAATCGGCTTGTGATCTTATCAAACCTCTCCGATAAGAAGAAATTACTTCGATATCCTTTTACAGTTTGCAAAACCCTAACTTCGCTGGTGAAAATAGCCTTGACCGGCCTGAGGTCAGACAACTTTGATTCATTTCTAGTGTATACATGTTGCTTTAGTCCCTTACCAAACCAAATTTTCCTATCGCCCCTGAAAAAAATAAATCATGGTGATATACTTTTTTTTCTCACTTTAATTATATAATATTTTCAAATATAAGGTACGTACAGTCTCTCAGTTTCAAAATATAAGATCTCAATGATATACAAATTTTTCTTTTAGAGAAAGTTTTTATTTTTTGAATGAAGGGAATAATATATTAAAGTACGTAGTTAGAGAAAATTATAATAGCTACCTACCAATACCATGCAGGAGCTCGTTTCTTTTCGCTTTTTTTGCCAAGATAACTACCATAATATGCTTCGGAATTTGGATAATATTTGTAAGTAGGAGGAAAGTTGATTGTTCCTTCATGCCAATTCCTTCAAATGCATGCTTGATCATCCATGAGTTCTTTCCTTAGCTTAATTTCAACAAAAATTCGATCACAAGTTTAGAACAATCATTTCAGCAATTTCAAAAATTGCATAATTCTGAAAATTACTTACTTCTATCCAAAAAAAAGAAATAGAAAGGAGTCCACTTTTTAATGTTAGTACGTAGTAAAAAAAAAGGATACAATATGGTGAATCTTGCAATCATAATTTCATTATAATTAATACTACACTATTAAACTAATAATTTATTACTTTTCTGAGCATATGTGGTAAAAATAAAAACAAAAACAATAGCGATTAATATTCTAATCTTTAAGAAGAAAAGAAGAAGAAGAAGAAATAATTGTAGCTTTTCGGTATTAATTTATTGAGGCATACTTGTGTCTTATTTTCATGACTTAAGATTAGGTGATTTTTTTAATATTCTAATCTATGTTAATTTTGAATTTAAAAAATATATTAAGTTAATTTTAAAAAATAAATAAAAATATTATATTTTAGAATGGAGGTTTGAAATTTGTGCAATGTGTATCTATATGACTATATCTATCTATATAATGCATGAAAATGAAATGTGGGTAACTAAATGTCCAAATTGGCATAAAAAGCAGGCCATTGGCTTTGGAAGTCACTGCCAGTATTGGTTCTGTCATGCACGAAGTTTAGTAGAACTTTTTAGGCACGTAGATTACAAAAAATACATGTACTAATAATTAATTAATTAAAAATAAAATAAATTGCAACGAACAATAAGAAGCCAATGGATTTTTTTTTTGCAAGGACTGATATTTTGTTAATTGTAATGTGGGGCCCACACATTTTTGGTTCCTCCATTTAAAACGGGAGTTCAACTTGTGAAAGTGAAACTATTTAAAACACTAGCGAAGGTATCAACTTTCAAAAAATGGAAACCAAACGCGTGGGATCCACTTGCAAAAGTATCTTATAGCGAAAACGTGAGGGGTTCACTCACAATAATATCAACGGAGTGGTTAGTATGAAATTTATTTTTTTGATAATATCAATTTGGGGGTTTTTTCTTTACGTGTCATTATTTTATTGATCAATTGATAAACTTATCAAAAAATAAACTTCATACTAACCGGATTCCAATTCGAGAAAAGTTTGATTTTTATTAAGAGTCCTCTTAACATGTGCCCTTAGGGCACATGCAAAGTATATGAATCAAGTATTGGGCACTGAATTCAAGAGATGTGTGTAACCCATTAAAATATAATTTTTAAATACATATGACCCCATTGAAATATTATTTTAATTATATTTTAGTAGGCCTATACCTGAAATTCAGTGTCCAACACTTGATTTTCGTGTTTAGCATGTACTTTTAGGGTACATGTTAAGAAAATCCTTTTATTAATGCTACTATCACATAAAATAATCACATACTGCTCACATACAGCTGACGTGACACCCATAGATTTGTTGTTGACATGACCCACTTAACTCAACAACAAATTCATAAGTGTCGCATCAGCTGTATGTGAACGGTATGTGATTATTTTATGTGATAGTAGCATTATTGTTTAATTTTTTTAGCTAAAAAGTGTGGGGTCCACTCACAAAAGTATCAAATTCTTTATTCTTTGAAAAACTCGTGTAAAAATATAAATAATTAAAAAAGAGCTCGGACGGGCCGTTGGTAAAACGACTTATTAATGTCCTTTGTCTATTGAAGAATCTCAACCGCTTCTATAGGTAGTTGGTGTAATGTTTTTTATAAATTTAATTATATTATTATATTTAAAATTTAAAATTTTATAAAAAATTTATTTTACTCTCCGCGAACTTACACACGCCACGCAACAGCGGGTGAATTCTGGATAGAATATGGATGAGACTCCTGCCATTATGGACCCCGCTGTTTTTTAATTTTACTGTTGGAAAGTAGTCCCGATTTGGTCCACTGCAATTAATGCCGTAACGCACGGGTCACAACTGAGTCAAAATTTCAATTTGCAGCGCATTTGTATAGTTGTATTTATGTTTATGGAGGTAGACAAACTGAAAGTAAAACTTTGAGATATTAGAGATAAAGAGAGAGCGATAAGATCTGAAGATGGCTACTGTGACTGTACCGCCGGTGTTGACTTCCCCTCGTGATGATGCCATTCAATTGTACCGCGCTTTTAAGGGTGAGCAAACCCCCTTCTGTGTTTTTTTCCTCTTTCTTTTTCATTAGAGTTTTGCTGGATTTAATCTGCGTTAGTTGCTTGATTTGAGTTTCAAAAAAGATTCTTCGCACAAAAATGTACAACGTTTTGCTTATTTCCATCAATTTGTATTCAGGTTTGATGTAATTTCCCATTGTTTGATACATTATTTTTCCTGTGTTTTAGGTTTTCTATTCGTTCTCTGTTTAGTTTTGTTTTTCTAGATTCTTCAGTGCTTGTTTGATTATTTTTGCTTACTTTTTTTGTATTTAGACATTTACACGCACACAAAATAAAATAAAAATTGATGTTCAACCTCGTTCATTTCTCAATCCAATTTTAAAATCCAAATCTCAAAATAATTTTTTTCCCCAAAACACAGGACTGTGAAGGCTCAACTGTTAAAAGTTTTGTATGTTATCCTCAGGCAGGGAGGAAGAATGTGCCAATGCCAGTTCTTTTGAGTATATGAATGTATGATTGATACATGTTATTGATTTGAATGGTCGGAAATTTATTATCTAAAACACCTATAATCAATTCTTTGCTATGTTTGGAACTTGGAAACAAGGAAAAGGATATAAAATCCAAGGGTTTTTGGAGCTTTTTTTAACCTAATATTCCATTAAATATAAAAAGTGTTACCGATATTGTATTTTTTAGAACTATAAGTAATTATACTATTATCACTAGCATAGTTTTTCCCTTTTTACATTTCTTTTTCGTTTTCTCTTTTTCCCTCCACATTTTCCAAATTCCAAACTTACCCGAACATTTACATGACATGATATGTGCATTGGATAATTAAAAGGTAGCTCACAACTGGAATGTGATATAGGATAGCTGATTATTTGATTTTATTTGCTCAGGATTTGGCTGCGACTCCGCAGCAGTGGTCAATATACTAGCCCATCGTGATGCAGCACAGCGTGCCCTCATCCAACGAGAATATAGAACGATGTATTCTGAAGACCTTAACAAGCGATTGTCTTCGGAGCTAAGTGGTGATGTCAAGGTACAACATGAAAAACAAACATAGTTCTTGCACTTCCTTCGGCAGAGTGTTTAGTCATCACATCCGGTTAATTTTGTTGTAGTATGTAATTCTTGTAATGGATCACTGAGTAATTTAGAAATCACATTGTTGCTTACTATAAATCTCTAGTAATTCTATGTGCAGTTGTGCATATATTAAATTTGAGTATTTATAATTTTAATGGTTTCAGAAAGCAGTATTACTTTGGATGTATGATCCAGCAGGACGTGATACCTCGATAGTACGACAGGCTTTAGCCGGAAGCTTCATCGATCTTAAAGTTGCTACAGAAGTATTATGTTCCAGAACTCCATCCCAGATCCAACATCTTAGACACCTTTACCATGAAATGTTTGGAGTTTACCTTGAGCATGATATAGAACTTCAAGCATCTGGCGATCACAAAAAGGTGACTAGCCCTATCTATGCATATATGCATATACACACATCACACTGCATATGCATAGACAGAAGATGCACATCTCTCATAATTTTGTTGTGGAACTATAGCTGCTACTGTAATCAAAATTTGAATTATAAAATTTGACAAATATCTTGATCGTTTTATTGGATATGATAAATTTGAATCTGGAAACTTGGTTTTATATTCCTTACCAAATATAAAGCCATTTTATCCGGATGGTAACTTACAGGTGTTTAATCTTATACACCGGAAGAGAAAATCATATATTGACCTCTAATGTGAAACTTCTTTTGCAATTTTCAAAAACAGTTTTCCCCCATATAGCATCCTGAGCATGCTGCTGTAAAGCTCTTTCTACGATTCCACTTGATTGTGAATGGAAAATCAAGATAAACCTAGTGGGACAAGGTAAATAGAGTGCAAATTGCTTGAAATGGACGTGGAAAGACTTGAACGATATTAAATATCTGACTGTATTAAAAGTTATAAGGTGTTAAGAATTATTATCCTGAAAATTCTTTCTTGTACTTGAAACTTCACTCCAAGTGGCGAGGTGAACAAAAATAATGCAAGGTGCATTACAGGTGCAAAAAAAAGAAGAAAAAAGGATGTATCAGATTGTGATTCAACAAAAATAATTATGTTTAAACTTTAAAATCAACTGTGGGGAGAATGCCAAAACTAGTGGTAGGAAGAATGCAACTGAGAGGGATTAAGAGAGCAAGGTTCAACATTCGTCCCCATTTGGCAGCTTCTTTTGATATATATTTTATTTATAAAAATGAAATCTAAAAATTTCAGCATTACCCCCATAATTTACTGATTTAATATTCTATTTCCCCCCCACCCCCACCCCCACCCCCACCCCCACCCCCCAAAAAAAGTTATTGCTTGCATATGTAACTACTCCGCGCTATGAAGGCCCAGAAGTTGACAGATCAATGGTAGAGAATGATGCTAAAGCTTTATATAAAGCTGGGGAAAAGAAATTGGGAACTGATGAGAAGACTTTCATACGCATTTTCAGTGAAAGAAGTAGGGCACATCTTGCTGCTGTCATTTCTTGTTACCATAACATTTATGACAAAAAACTGGAAAAGGTATAATTCCTCAATGGAATCCTGTCTGTTGTCATGGCTTCAGCATCCTTGAATGTTGCTTAACATTTTGACTTGGTGCAGGCAGTAAAAAGTGAAACATCTGGGAACTTTGAGTATGGCCTCGTAACCATTTTACGTTGTGCAGAGAATCCTGGGAAGTACTTTGCTAAGGTATTGTTTTTTTCTCCATCTGTATTGTTCCCAAGCTTTATGAAGCCTTTAGAGTTGGGACTGGTTAATTGCGTTCTTTTTTATCTCGAGTTTGATTTCATTATTTAAGTTATTTGTTACTGAATTACACATAATGCATGGTTGCTGTTAACGCCAAGATTCGTCCACGCGCTCCAATCACCAAGCGCGTCCAATCTTGCACAAAACGGGTAAACACCAAAGTTTGACGGCTTGGGCCGCCGGGGGATAGCTCCGGTGTGAGAGTAAGTACAGGCTGACAAGGTTTAACAATGGAGGGATAAATTACTCTATTGCTGGAATAATAAAGTGTCGTGTACCTTTCAGGGTTTAAGCCATGTATATATATATATCTCTCATCCATGCTAGAGTCCATATCCCTTTAGGGTTAGGGTTCCCCCCGTATACCTTTGCATAATAGGATAGTGCCAAATCTCCAAAAATATAGGAAGTTTAATCATTGCAGGATTCTTCTTTCCATAAGCAGAGTTTCCATATAATTTAGGAGTGTTCCCCTCATATAGACTCCTCAGCCTTACCCCGACCCACCCATAGTTTGGGTTAAGGCCCATTCGCAACCAAGTCCAAGTCGGGTCTTGGGTCTTCAAATATTCAGGCCCCAACATTGCCCCCCCAGTCTTCTATTAAATGGAACATTTGATGGAAGAGTACATAGCTCTACTATGCAGAATGTTCAACCCACGGGCTAAAATCTAGAACTCTCGGGCCGAGCCCAGGTTAAAGAACCACTCTATCCAATGTCGGCCCACCGTACACGGCCCAATAACTATTTCAATCTGCCCACATATACACGGAACCATCCCACCCAAACATCCCCCCTGTCTATGACCCTTTGCTTCCCCCACGCCTCATCATTTCGTCCCATTAACACGCCGACTCTTGGGATTCGAAGACAGCCGTCAAAAGGACATAATAAAACTCTCCCAACACCCCTCCGTTTGCACTTTACACATTTTGAAAATTCCCATTTCTCTCTCTACTCTTCTTCTCCGGCAAATAGCACCCTTTATTTTCTAAGCTACTCAGATACACAGCAATGGCATCCTCAAGCAACCCTTCCGGCTCCCTCCCCGGCGCTGCTGAACCCATTCCTGCCATTCCTTTGTCATCCATTTCAGCACCCGCTACTACCCCCGGCGCAACTCCAATCACCTTTCCTACCGTTATCTCCACCAATGCAACCATTACGCCCACCACCATCAAAAATATTCCCCCACCAGAAACACCAACGGAAGTGACCATGAAAAAGTCCAACGCGAATACTCTGACGCGCCTCAATTCCCCCAAATTAACACTATATCCCGACTGACAGACGAAGCAATGGATGCCATTCGCATCAATTATCAGATCCCCGCGTACCATGAACTGAAAGCCCCAAATGTCAGTGACCGTATGTACCACACCACAGACGGCTAGACCGCCGTGCCTCTGATCCTGATGGAGAAAGGGATCCGTTTTCCCCTTCACCCATTTATTCCAACCCTCGGATTCATCGGCGTCGGCTTCAGCCAGCTGGTCCCGAACTCATACATCCATATCGCCGCCTTTATCGCCTTCTGCCACGAGGCAGAAGTGCAACCCTCTGTTGACTTCTTCTTTAATTTGTTCAGCCTGGCCGGGACCCTCACTCCGGGCCTCAAAGTCTTCAGCAAAATCGCCAACAAGCCAAACACCCCCCCCAGAGAGGTTCCGAAGACCACTGATGAACGCCCCTTCCAGTAACAAAAATTGGTATAAGGACTGGTTCTTCGTCCGAGCACCAGAAACACTTCGGCTGCCGAACTGGGCTTCCCACAAACGAGCCTGTTGGGTTTGTACGAAATCGTGACGCAATCAAATTGCAAAAATTAGCGGAAGCATGGTATATCAGAGTTTAAAATTTTTTTCTACAAAACCATTACCCGGATCATCCTTTATGCAAATTATTAATTTAAAACGATAAATAAGAAGTTATGGAATCATACCCTTGTAGAACGAAGCTTCCACAGGTACTAGTTCAACTCCTTGTTCTTCGTGATCTCCTTGAATTTTCGGGTTAGATTCCTTTCTTTGATCAACGTTAGCCACCCAAGTGTTTGGCCTCTAGAGGTGATCCACCAAGGAAGATGAATTATCAAGAAGGAGGGTGTTTGGCTTAACCTTAGTTTTCTATCCTCTATAGAAAAGGAGTACTCTCCAACAATTGGAATTACATCAATCTAATATCTATTATAAGACTTCTCTTATATAGACATTGGTCAACCCTTCTAATCCTATTAGACATGGGATTTCGTTTAATTAATTAAACTCCTTTAATTAATTTAGGCTTCCCACCACATGGGAATAATTAATTAAATTCATTTAATTAATTTGTCTCCTAATCTTATTAGGAATAAATGAGAGTACTAAATATTAAATTAATTACTAAACTCCTTTAGAAATTAAAATAATAATAATTGTAATAATATTAATAAGACTCCTCTTATTAATTTATATTTAATATTTCCAAAATATTAAATAATAAACATTAAGCTATTTAATTTATTCTATCACCATAGATTAAATTAATTATACTTAATGCATTATTACGATTATGCCATTACCTTCTTAAATAATTATTCTTCCTTTTATGGTGTGACCCTTTAGGTTCTCCATATTAAACCGGTTGTGAATAAATCAATTAAAACAATTTTAATCTTATTTAAATAAATAAATTAAACTAATAATTTATTTAAATAAATAATATTTATTCTACAATAGGGATAAGCCTCCCTAGCGATCAACGACTTTCCAGATAATATAGATTTCAACATTAATCAAAAAGAACCTGTGAGTAAATAGTTACCGTACAATTCAATCCTTCCACCATACAATGTCCCAATTAAATATAAGACATGGATTTACTGTCAAGTCTTATTTTATTTAATTATATGTATTTCGATTAGAAAATGCACAACTCCAAATAATGTAAATTAGAAACTCCTTTCTAATTTCATTTCACCTTGGCCAAGGATTCCTGGGTTGTCATTTAACGAATCACATAGGACATATCTCCTCTTTTACTAGAGGTGGTAGATTCTTTATTGATCATTCATTATCTCCATATGTAACTCATTATACCCAAGCATACCCTATATATGCCTTAAAAGGTCTTAAGGAATAAGTCAAAGTATAATTTGTTACATACAAGATACTATGATGATCTCAAGTCCAAGGATTACTTGTACTACTATCACATTAGGAATTCCTATTGACAGGCGAGTAAATCTCCATTAGGTATTCCATAGCGAATCACGTTCAGTGAACTTATTCTCCAATAAGCACCTACATACTTGCTTTAGTGTCTCCACACAAATGATCATGAGATCAATCATCCTCATCCAATGAGCAAGCAACATATGTACCAATCTATCCGGATTTACTAATCCCCTTTTTAGTAATCCCACGATTGGGAACTATTTTAGTTTTAAAACTTTCTAAGAATTTAGATCTCATTAGCATGATCATCATCATGATTCTAAAAGCATTGCTTAAAACTATGGGTTATTTACATATTATAAAAACAGCAACATGTAGATAATTAAATGCCTTTAATAAATGAATATTTTATTAATAAATAAATAAGATTGTTTACAAAGTACGTGCTTTATCATCATACATGATTGGCTTGTATGCACACTACTATCAATCTCTCACTTGCACTAAAGCCAATCGCCATGGTATCTCATACCCATCTTCTCTAAGTGACGATCAAACTGCTGTTGTGTTAAAGCTTTAGTAAATGGATCTGCATTGTTATCTTGAGAGTCTACACGCTCCAAGGTGACGTCTCCTCTTTCAATGATCTCCCTGATTAAGTGAAATCGCCGCAACACGTGTTTAGATTTCTGATGAGACCTGGGTTCCTTAGCCTGTGCAACTGCTCCTGTGTTGTCACAGTAAACGGGAACTGCTTCTCCAATGCTAGGAACCACACCAAGTCCAGTTATGAACTTCTTCATCCAAACAGCTTCCTTTGCAGCTTCACTTGCAGCTATATACTCTGCCTCTGTCACTGAATCATCAACTGTTTGCTGCTTGGAACTCTTCCAACTCACTGCGCCTCCGTTCAAGGTAAAACATACCCCGAAACAGATTTACTGTCATCTTGGTCCGTTTGAAAACTTGAGTCTGTGAAGCCCTCGAGTTTTAATTCAGACCCACCGTAGACAAGAAAAATATCTTTAGTCCTTCTCAAGTACTTTAGGATATTTTTCACTGCCTTCCAGTGCTCTTCTCCAGGATTCGACTGGTATCTGCTCGTTACACTAAGTGCATGAGCAACATCCGGTCTAGTACATATCATACCGTACATGATAGATCCTATTGCAGAAGCATAAGGGATCTTACTCATACGGTCTCTCTCCTCAGGTGTCTTTGGGGCCTGTTTCTTGGAGAGATGTATTCCATGGCTCATCGGCATGAGACCTCTTTTGGAATCTTCCATGCTAAACCTCTTTAGCATCGTATCAATGTACGTTCCTTGGGATAAACCAAGCATCCTTTTAGATCTATCTCTATAGATCTTTATCCCCAAAATATAGGATGCTTCTCCCAAGTCCTTCATGGAGAAGTGTTTAGATAACCAGATTTTAATTGATTGTAGCATAGGAATGTCATTCCCTATCAGTAATATATCATCAACATATAATACAAGGAATGAGATTACGCTCCCACTAACCTTCTTGTACACACATGGTTCATCGTCATTTTTGATAAAATCAAACTCTTTGATTGTCTCATCAAAACGAATGTTCCATCTACGAGAAGCTTGCTTCAATCCATAAATGGATCGTTGCAGCTTACAGACTTGATTTATTCCAACCTTTGAAACAAATCCCTCTGGCTGTGTCATATACACATCCTCCTCAAGTTTTCCATTGAGGAAGGCCGTTTTCACGTCCATCTGCCAGATCTCGTAGTCGTTATAAGCTGCAATTGCAAGCAAAATCCGAATGGACTTGAGCATAGCTACTGGTGAAAAGGTTTCATCATAATCAACTCCTTGTCTTTGTTTGAAACCATTTGCAACCAGTCGGGCCTTATAGGTCTCCACCTTGCCGTCCGCTCCAGTCTTTCTTTTAAAGACCCATTTACACCCAATAGGCTTAATGCCTTCAGGTGGTGAAACCAAAGTCCATACTTTGTTTTCATACATGGAGTCCATTTCGGATTTCATGGCTTCAAGCCATTTCCCTGAGTCTTTATATTACTCATGGCCTGTTTGTAATTCAATGGATCATCATCATTCATGATGTGTACCTTATCGTCATCCTCTATAACGAATCCATACCTCTCAGGTATCTTCGGTACTCTCCAAGATTTACGAACAGGGTGTGGTATAGTAGGTTCTTCTACTTGGTCAGGTACTTGACTTTGATCCGTGGTAATTTGTGGTTCTTGAACTTCTTCAAGATATATCTTACTCCCACTGACCCCTTCATGGATAAACTCCTTTTCCAAGAAGGCAGCATGTTTCGCAACAAACACCTTTTGATCAGTTAGATGATAGAAATAATACCCTACAGTTTCTTTAGGGTATCCCACAAATCTACACTTTTCGGATTTAGTCTGTAGCTTATCATGTTCAAACTTTTTGACATAAGCTGGACAACCCCAAGTCTTAACATGCTTAAGATTTGGTTTCCTCCCCTTCCACATCTCATATGGAGTCTTTGGGACGGATTTGGTAGGTACCTTGTTAAGTAGGTATGCAGCCGTTTCTAGGGCATATCCCCAGAAGGAAATTGGAAGGTCGGTAAAACTCATCATGGATCGAACCATGTCTAACAGTGTTCGATTTCTCCTTTCAGATACTCCATTTAACTGTGGTGTACCTGGAGGAGTCCATTGTGAGATTATACCATTTTCTTTGAGACAATTGAGAAACTCACCGCTTAAGTATTCTCCGCCTCGATCTGATCGAAGTATCTTTATACTCTTGCCCGTTTGTTTCTCTACTTCACTTCTGAACTCTTTGAACTTTTCAAATGATTCTGACTTGTATTTCATTAAATACACATATCCAAATCTTGAGTGATCATCAGTGAAAGTAATAAAATAAGAATACCCACCCCGTGCACTTGTTGTCATAGGCCCACAAACGTCTGTGTGAATCAATGCCAACAACTCTGTAACTCTTTCTCCTCTTCCACTAAAAGGAGATTTAGTCATTTTACCCATGAGACAAGATTCACAAATTGGATATGATTCATAATCGGATAGCTCGAGGAGCCCATCTTTATGCAACTTGGATAATCTTGTTTCATTGATATGACCGAGTCTACAGTGCCACATGTAGGTATAATTAATATCATCTCTTTTTCTTTTCTTAGTTTGTTCAATTTGAAATATATTTTCTTGTAAGTCAAGTGTATAAAGTCCATTTCGCAAATTTCCAATACCATATAAAACATCGTCTTTATAAATAGAACAACTATTGTTCTTTATAACAACGTTAAATCCTTCCATATCCAATACAGAAATTGAAATAATGTTTTTAATAATATTCGGAACATAATAACAATTATTAAGATAAATGGACTTGCCCGAAGGCATTGCTAAATAATAAGTTCCTACAGCTAATGCAGCAACCTTTGCTCCATTCCCCACTCGTAGGATCACCTCATCATTGTTCAGCTTTCTACTTCTAACCAGTCCCTGCACAGTATTACATATGTGAGAACCACAGCCGGTATCCAATACCCAAGTAGAATTATGACTTTCAGAAAAATTAATTTCAATCATAAACAAACCTTGATTGGAAGTCGAAGCTTCTCCAAGCTTCTTCTCTGCTAGATACTTCTTGCAGTTCCTTTTCCAATGTCCCGGCTTGTTGCAATGAAAGCACATTCCTTTAGCTGGTTCAGGTTTCTTTTGTTCCTTTTCTTTCCCCTTTCCCTTAGCCTTCTTGGATTTCTTCTTTTCAGAAGATACCTTAGGTCTCTTCCTTTTATTGGAAGAATCCACCATCAAGATATGGTTCTTCTTGGATGGGAAGTGACCTTCTGCAGTTTTCAGCATGTTAAGCAGCTCAGGCAAGCTGACATCTAGCTTATTCATGTCAAAATTAACCACAAACTGCGAGAAGGTCTCAGGGAGTGACTGCAAGACCAAGTCTTGACTCAACTCCCCATCCATGACGAACCCAAGCTGTCCAAGGAGTTCAATCAAATTGATCACTTTCAGGACATGAGTCTCGACGGCAGTACCCTCGGTCATCCGAGATCGGAAGAGCTCCTTAGATATCTCATATCTAGCAGTCCTACTTTGTTCACCATACAACTCCTTGAGGTGAAGCAGCATAGCAGGAGCATCCATTTTTTCGTGCTGACGCTGAAGCTCGTTATTCATGGATGCGAGCATGATGCATTGAGCCACAGATGCATCATCTTGCCACTTATTGAAAATGGCAATCTCTTCCTCAGAGGCTGTTTCTGAAACAGATTCAGGGACAGTTGAATTTAGGACATAAGAAATCTTTTCAGCAGTGAGAACAATTCTCAGATTTCTTAGCCAGTCCTCATAATTCGGCCCGGTAAGCTTGTTTGCATCAAGTATGCTTCGTAGTGAGATTAGTGATTTAGACATTTTTAAAATTCTGCATGTGAAAAATAACATTTTAGCAAACATTCATTTTATTAATTTTGCATACCAAAATAAATTTAGGTCTTTATTTTAAATTGGTATCTCCCACTATTTTCATCAAACTATATTACCCTCACTTATATAGTTCGGCAACATCTAATTAAAGATTTGCTAGTGAGAATAAGGATCCCATTTCAAATGTATATAACCTTGTGGATAGCACAACAAGCGATATACAAATAAATAGGTAGACAACTCTTGTCAATTACAACACTATATAACTCCTTTTATTTTGCCTCTTAAATCATAATGGTCAAGTGTGTGCACATCCGAACTAAAATGATTTAAGTTAAGTCCAGCCTAGCACTTCCATAAATTCAAAAAAGAAAAATGTTCGTCCTTGTGGATAGCACAACAAGACTAGATCGTTCAATTTTCTTGATAAGCATCAAATGTGATTAATTAACATCTTAAATACGCAATACTCGCCTTGTGGATAACACAACAAGCTCATATTAAATATTTAATACTCTATTAATTTATCATGCTAGAAGGCGACGTTCGATATTCCAAATATCATTGAACGCTTCAGACTTAATATTATTTCTTTGAGGGGTTTGTTATTATTTGTCTCATCTTGTTTAGCGCGCATGCACATATATATATAAAATACGCGTCATTTTATTAAACATGCGAAGCATGTTTGCATAAAATATAATATATATAATATTTAGCATGCAATATAGAATATTATATTCTACCCGGATTGATTATGGACTTTTATTCTAGTTTGGTTCACTAGAGCCACCAAGTGAACCAAAAGGTCAAACCTAGGAGTGCAAGAATTTAAATTTAAATATAACTATTACATTTAAACTCGGGCTCCATACAAACGGGTCTTCATGCGCTCCTTGCTCCTTGGTCTCCAATTTCTTCAAGATAATTCTAACTATTCTTATTACATTAAACTATTTAATTTAAATAGAAACCTTGATCAACAGTCAAGGGGAAGTACATAGGAAGGAGATAGAATTTTACATTAAGAAAAAAAAATTAGAGAAGACGAAGTACGCAGACCCCATTTAATAAAACCCATTCATTCAAGCATTCAACTAAAATAAAATCCAATCACATTGGTCAAATAGTCCATAATCAATCCCCATTTATTTTCATACATATCACTATATATATCAATAAATAAATATTCATCTCATGAATTAAAACATTCCATATATATATGAGTATCATTTAATGGGCAATTTTAAATTGCATGAAATCCAATTTCAAGATTAAAATAAACTCTTTATTTTAATTATAAAATTATTTAGAATATAATATATAAATATATCATATTTATTTTTTAAAAAGAAGTCACCTTCTTTTATTAAAAGAGTCCTGCAGGTTTATTAAAAAAGTCCTTTCATGATAGGTCACCTTCTTTTTGGAGTAAGAAAGAGACAACACCTTTTCTTTGCAGAATTCAAGATTAGCACCAAAAAAAAATTGTGATTCGTCCCAAAAAAAGTCTTTTTTTTAAAAAAAAAAAATAATAATATAATTTTATACAATAAAATTATGCCCAATAAATTATTTTAAATACATACCCATATGTATATGAAATCAAAAATAAATTAATAATTACATAAAGATTTGGCTCTGATACCACTGTTGGGTTTGTACGAAATCGTGACGCAATCAAATTGCAAAAATTAGCGGAAGCATGGTATATCAGAGTTTAAAAATTTTTTCTACAAAACCATTACCCGGATCATCCTTTATGCAAATTATTAATTTAAAACGATAAATAAGAAGTTATGGAATCATACCCTTGTAGAACGAAGCTTCCACAGGTACTAGTTCAACTCCTTGTTCTTCGTGATCTCCTTGAATTTTCGGGTTAGATTCCTTTCTTTGATCAACGTTAGCCACCCAAGTGTTTGGCCTCTAGAGGTGATCCACCAAGGAAGATGAATTATCAAGAAGGAGGGTGTTTGGCTTAACCTTAGTTTTCTATCCTCTATAGAAAAGGAGTACTCTCCAACAATTGAAATTACATCAATCTAATATCTATTATAAGACTTCTCTTATATAGACATTGGTCAACCCTTCTAATCCTATTAGACATGGGATTTCTTTTAATTAATTAAACTCCTTTAATTAATTTAGGCTTCCCACCACATGGGAATAATTAATTAAATTCATTTAATTAATTTGTCTCCTAATCTTATTAGGAATAAATGAGAGTACTAAATATTAAATTAATTACTAAACTCCTTTAGAAATTAAAATAATAATAATTGTAATAATATTAATAAGACTCCTCTTATTAATTTATATTTAATATTTCCAAAATATTAAATAATAAACATTAAGCTATTTAATTTATTCTATCACCATAGATTAAATTAATTATACTTAATGCATTATTACGATTATGCCATTACCTTCTTAAATAATTATTCTTCCTTTTATGGTGTGACCCTTTAGGTTCTCCATATTAAACCGGTTGTGAATAAATCAATTAAAACAATTTTAATCTTATTTAAATAAATAAATTAAACTAATAATTTATTTAAATAAATAATATTTATTCTACAATAGGGATAAGCCTCCCTAGCGATCAACGACTTTCCAGATAATATAGATTTCAACATTAATCAAAAAGAACCTGTGAGTAAATAGTTACCGTACAATTCAATCCTTCCACCATACAATGTCCCAATTAAATATAAGACATGGATTTACTGTCAAGTCTTATTTTATTTAATTATATGTATTTCGATTAGAAAATGCACAACTCCAAATAATGTAAATTAGAAACTCCTTTCTAATTTCATTTCACCTTGGCCAAGGATTCCTGGGTTGTCATTTAACGAATCACATAGGACATATCTCCTCTTTTACTAGAGGTGGTAGATTCTTTATTGATCATTCATTATCTCCATATGTAACTCATTATACCCAAGCATACCCTATATATGCCTTAAAAGGTCTTAAGGAATAAGTCAAAGTATAATTTGTTACATACAAGATACTATGATGATCTCAAGTCCAAGGATTACTTGTACTACTATCACATTAGGAATTCCTATTGACAGGCGAGTAAATCTCCATTAGGTATTCCATAGCGAATCACGTTCAGTGAACTTATTCTCCAATAAGCACCTACATACTTGCTTTAGTGTCTCCACACAAATGATCATGAGATCAATCATCCTCATCCAATGAGCAAGCAACATATGTACCAATCTATCCGGATTTACTAATCCCCTTTTTAGTAATCCCACGATTGGGAACTATTTTAGTTTTAAAACTTTCTAAGAATTTAGATCTCATTAGCATGATCATCATCATGATTCTAAAAGCATTGCTTAAAACTATGGGTTATTTACATATTATAAAAACAGCAACATGTAGATAATTAAATGCCTTTAATAAATGAATATTTTATTAATAAATAAATAAGATTGTTTACAAAGTACGTGCTTTATCATCATACATGATTGGCTTGTATGTACACTACTATCAGAGCCAACGTTCCCCTCGGCGATATACAGCCAGAACGCTTCAGAGAGATCACTAAACTGGTCAAAAAGTTACCCCTGACCGAGTGGAGCTTTACCCTTCTGACCAAGCAAGCCTGACTTTTCAACCACAAACGTAAGTCTAAGAACCACTTTTATTTCTCACGTTGCATTATTGCATAATTTTGATTATCATTTCAACTCTTATTTATTATGCAGTATCCCTCATCCGACCAACCACCACTGAAGAGCGTGATCTGGAAGAATATATGGCAGGCAAACAACCTACCGAAGCCACTGCCACAGCAGAGATGGCCGAACTCACCACCAGACCGCCTACCGAGGCTCAAACACCAATCACAAGCGTCAATGAGCCGGCTGAAGAGGACATCTTAGAAGTCTCTCTGAGGGTCAGGCACAAAAGAAGAGCCTCGAAAAGGCCGCAAAACAATCTCAACCAACCCCTACCCACTCCACGGAATCTAATCGACCTTCTGGCAAACGAACGAGCACAAATCCTCCGGGCGAAGAAGAGACGCACCAAGATCAAACCCTTGACTGCCGAGGAGCTACGCGTCCCTTCCTCCAAAATGCCGACCCCACCTGCCGAGGCCGACATTACTCAGAAAAGCAATACCATCGAGGTTTCGTCCTCCGAACCGGTAACCAAAAGACCCCATATGGAAGAGCCTTCCTCCCCTCAACCAACTCCACTCAATCCATCCAAAGAGGGCCCCTCCACCAGATCATTTTACTCTGACGAGGCCCAGAGCTATCATATTGACGCTCTCAATTATTTCAACCTTCCAGCCGACGACCCTCGTTATAAGGGCATGTCCTTCGACGCCCTTGTACTGAACGGCCTGGTGCAACAATGCAAGGTGTCAATCTCTCCATTTTGTATTTTGATAATATCTTTCATCCCTTGTACTTTTTCTTTAACCACTACTGAACTCTCCAGGCCAATGCGACATGGAGCCGGGTGCTCAAAAAATGGGAGGAGCGAGATGCCGAAGGGACCCAGCTTGGACAGGAGATAGAGAACCTTCGTGCTGCCCTCTCAACAAAACAGACCGCGCGGGCCGAGGCCAACCTGCTCAACGAACAGCTGTAGAATGATCTGTCTAGCCTACGCAATGAAAACACCAGCCTGAAAGAACACGTAGATCGTATGACCGCAGAAGGTCAACTTCTCCGAGAAAAAGCCGATGCAGATAAAGCAAAAATCTACCAACAAAAGCAGGACAACACCGAGCTCCAACAACAGATATTTGTTTTAACTAAGCAAGAAGAAGACGCGCGGCGGTCGAATATGATTCTAGAACAGCAACTAACTGAGCTTAGAGCCGCCGAGCCAACCTTCACCGAAGAGGCCAAACTTCGGGCTATTAACGAGTATAAGGAATCGGCAGAGCTGAACGAGAAAATCATGCAGATGTACACCGAGGGTTATGAGGCCTGCCGTTCCCATGGTAAGGCCAGGATGGCCGAACGTTGCCTTAATCCTGCCCTGCTGGATTCCTCCGACTCCGAGAAAAATGTAAATGAAGATCCCTCAGACTCGGAGTAGGGTTCTTGTAATTATTTTCTTTTTTTGTAAACAAACCTGAATCAATGAAAAAATATTCATCTTTTTGTCTTCATTCCTGAAACTACGTCCTCATCAAACATTTATATTCATCATGAAATAATCGCAAGTAATCAAAACATGAAAAATTTGCTTTGCCCCCCAAGGCGAAGTAAATCCAACCTTAGACCTCTGAAGTTTCTCTCTCCGAGAGCCGAAGGAACATCATGAGAAACATTCACATTGCTCCAAAGAAGCAAAGGAATCCCACCTTAGTCACTCCGATGTACCCTCTCTCCGAGAGCCGAAGATATATCGGGAAAATCTGCTTCTAAGAGAAGCCCACCATAATCACTCCGATGTGCCTTCTCTTCGAGAGCCGAAGGCACACCAGGAAAAATATTGCTTACACATGAAGCCCAGCCTTAATTACTCCGATGACCTTCTCTCCGAGAGCCGAAGGTACACCAGGAATGTTCCAAAACGCTCCGAAGAGTCGCGGGAACCCAGCCTTTAAACACTTCGATGTACCCTCTCTCCGAGAGCCGAGGGTATACCAGGAAAAGTTGCTTCTATCACGAAACCCTCCATAGCCCCACTGATGACCTTCTCTCCGAGAGCCGAAGGTACATCAGGAATAAACCTTCACCTCGCTATAAAGAGACGAGGGAATTCCGCCGTGAATCCTCCAATGACCTTCTCTCCGAGAGCCGAAGGTACACTGGAAAAAATAAAAACTCATGAGACGAAGGGTCTTCCACCATAGCACCAAAGACCGATCCGCTGATCGGTTAAGCAGGTTAAGCAGGTTTTGGTCCGTTGATGGACAAACATGAACACATAATAAGTTCGATGGAGAAAAAATATTTCTTTTATTGATGAATCCCTGGCACTATTACAGACGCTTGACTCTGACTCCGGGACAACCGAAGACTCTACGATACGGAGGGTTCTTCTTACTGATAATATTTCCTAAGTCTGCCGGCATGCCAGGTATTCTGGATATTCGTGCCATCCAGTGCTCGAAGGCGGTAGGTGCCAGGCTTTGGTACTCCTGCGATCTCGTAAGGTCATTCCCAGCTTGGCATGAATTTTCCTTGATTTTGGGGCATTGAGGCTTCTACTTCCCGCAGAACAAAATCCCCGACTTCGAACCTTCTCAATTTCACTCCCCTGTTATAGTGCCTAGCCACTCTGCGTTGGTAAGCAGTGAGTTTTACCAAGGCAGCCTCTCTGACTTCCTCAAGTAGATCCAGATTAGCCCGAAAGTCCGTCTTCATTATACACGTCTTTATACTGGCTAACTCAAAGGGAAGTGGAACCGATCTCTACTGGTACTAAAGCATCTGTCCCATAGGCTAGTCTGAAGGGGGATTCACCAGTAGTGGATTGAGGAGTGGTCCGATAGGCCCACAAAACACTGAGCAGTTCTTCCGGCCATCTTCCCTTCGCTTCATCGAGTCTTCGTTTGATTCCATTCAGTAGGGTTCTGTTAGTGACCTCGACCTATCCGTTAGATTGAGGAATGTGCCACTGAGGTCTTTCTATGCTGTATGCCGAGTTCGGCCAAAAATGACTCGAACTTAGACCCCACAAACTGTCGGCCATTGTCTGAAACTACCACCATAGGTATGCCGAACCTAAACACAACACACTCCTTCAAAAATTTAAGGCACTCCTATTCTGTGATCAACTTGAGTGGTTTGGCCTCTACCCATTTTGTCATATAGTCAATGGCCACGATGACGAAGCTCACTTGCCCTTTTGCTTTTGGTAATGGCCCTAGTATATCAACCCCCTATACGGCGAAAGGAATGGGTGATAGTACCGAGTACAATTCTTCTGGCGGTTGATGTGTGATAGGGCTATTCAGCTGGCACTTCGGGCACTTCTATACATTCTCAGAAGCTTCCTTGAAGATTGTGGGCCAATAATAGCCCTGTCGAAGTACTTTGTAGGCTAAGGACTTGGCTGCCATGTGATCCCCGCATATTCCCTCATGAACTTCCCGAAGGGCGTATTCTGCCTCGGAGGGCATCAGGCACTTTAGCAATGGGGATGAGTAGGCCCTTCTGTACAAATCTCCGTCTATCAGCACAAAATTTGCTTTTCTGTGTTTTATCTTTTTGGCCAGTAACCGATCCGAGGGCAGTATACCATCTGCGAGATAGTCCAGGTATGGAGCTATCCAACTTGTTGATCGCTCTATACACATCACCTCAGTATGCTGAACACTCGGTTTATTCAAGGTTTCCAGGTAGACCGAACCACTTAAGGCGCTGGCTTCGGTCTTGGCCAATCTGGCCAATGCATCGGCTATGGTATTGTATGCCCGATCTACCCCCTGGAACTCGGAAAACTCGAACATCTGCAACCAATCCTTTGTTTCTGCCAAGTATTTCACCATTCTGGATTCTCGGGCCTCATACTTCCCAGATATTTGTTTGACGATCAATTGAGAATCGCTGAAGATATCCAGTCTCTGTACCACCAGGCTTTTTGCTAGTCGAAGCCCTGCCAGTACGGCTTCATATTCAGCCTCATTGTTCGTCGCTTTGAACCCGAATCTGATTGCCTGCTGGACTTTGAAACCCTCGGGGTTGGTTAAGATGACCCCAAGCTCCACTAACATCCGAAGTCGTTGATCCATCCGTATACAAGGTCCAAGTATTCTGCCCTGGCAGAATATCGGCAACCATCTTTTCTGTCTCCTCAACTGTTCTCGTGCTATCGTCTGCTTCCGAGAAAGAACATTCCACCACAAAATCTGCTAGAGCCTGTCCTTTGATGGCTGTCCGAGGATGGTATTCTAGTATGAATTGGGATAACTCCATAGTCCAAGCTGCAAGTCTTCCCGAGACCTCTGGTCGACCCAAAACTTTCTTCAAAGGCTGATCCGTATAAATCACTATCAACCGTCCCTGGAAATACTGTCGAAGCTTCCTGCTTGCTATCACTAAGGCATATGCAAACTTTTCCAGGTTCGGATACCTTGTTTCTGCATCCCTAAGGGAGTGGTTTATGCAATAAACCGGGTGCTGCTTACCCCCGATCTCCCGCACCAAGACAGCTCCTACTGCCAACGAACTTGCCGCCAAATACAAGTATAAGGGCTCTGTAGGAACAGGTTTCACCAGCAAGGGCGCCGAAGACATATACATTTTTATCTCTTGAAACGTGTCTTCACATTCTGTTGTCCACTGAAAGCTCTTAGCGTTCTTCGGCCCTTTCAAAGTATCAAAGAAGGGTAGACATCTTTCTGCTGATTTTGACATGAATCGCTTCATGGCTGCTATCCGCCCAGTTAGACGCTGAACGTCTTTATACGACTGGGGATTTCATATCAAGAATGGCCCTGATTTTTTCGGGGTTAGCTTCTATCCCTCTTTGACTGATCATGTATCCCAAGAATTTCCCGACTCCCAGACCAAAAGTGCACTTTGTAGGGTTCAACCTCAGGTTGTAATGCCGAACCGTCTGGAAGCAATTCTCCAGGTAATCCAAGTTCCCTCGGACCGACATACTTTTCACGATCATATCATCTACGTAGACTTCCATACTTTTTCCCAGCTGGTTACGGAAGACGTAGTTCATCATCCTTTGGTAAGTGGCTCCCGCGTTCAATAAGCCGAAGGTCATCTTTTTATAAGCATATACCGACCGATGGGTTATGAAGGCTGTCTTCGGTATATCTTCCTTGCACATTGAGATCTGGTGATAACCCGAAAATGCGTCCATGAAACTAAGCAGTGCGTATCCCGAAGTGGCATCGATTAGCTGATCGATATGTGGCAGAGGATAGAAGTCCTTCGGGCACGCTTTGTTCAGATCAGTGTAGTCGATGCAGACCCGCCACTTTCCATTCTGCTTCTGAACCAAGACTACGTTTGCCATCCACTCAGGGTAGTCTATCTCAAATATGAAGTCTGCTGCTAGTAGCTTCGCTATTTCCTCATCAATTATCCTCTGTCTCTCGGGTGCGAAGATCCTCCTCTTTTGCCGAACTGGTTTCTTTGCTAGGTCTACATGAAGTTTGTGCTCGGCGACCTTCCGATCCACCCCTGGCATATCGCTGGGGACCCACGCGAAGACGTTTGCGTAGCTCTGTAATAACTCTACCAGATGTGTCCGAAAAGGTTCAGGTAGCCCCATCCCGATTTTTACTATTTTGTCCAGCTTTCCTGGTACCAGCTCTATGTCCTCGGTCTCCCCGGCCGGTGTGACTAGTGGTTCCTGACTGCTTTCGGTAAAGGGCTCGATCTCTATTGTCATGGTCTGCTTTTGCTTGCTAACCCCTACACCCGAAGTGATCAGTGAGTTCCGGTAGCACCTCTTTGCCAGATCGAGGTCCCCTGCTACCTCTCCAACCCCTTGTTGGGTAGGAAACTTTATTTTGTAATGGGGTATGGAAGTCACTGCCTGGAGGGCCGTTAGTGTGGGTCTTCCCAAGATGGCGTTGTAAGCCGAGTCCATATGTACCACATAGAACCGGCACATGATCTCCACCTGTCGAGGAGCTGTACCGAAGATCACTGGCAGCTCGATGGTACCTGCTACTTTAACCGGTTCGTTGCTGAAGCCGTAGAGGAGAGATTCCTGCCCGATCTCCATCTTCCTTCCATCCAGACTCATCCTCTGGTAGGTATGAGCGTATAAAATGTCCACCGATGATCCATTGTTTATCATCATTCTTTTCATATCAACCGACCCTACCTGCGCTGTGATCACTAGGGCTCCTTCATGCGGCTCGATCGGTTCGGTAGGGAAATCCTCGTCTGTAAAGGATATGACCGAACCCGGGAAAGGCATTTCTCGTCTCGTAGGTTGGTCTGCCACTGACATCACCGAATCCAGATAGTTGCGCCGCTTTTGTCCCGAGAGTTTCCCCATCATACCTCCTGTGATGACATCTACCACATGGCGAACCCCCTGTGTTGGGTTCGGCTGGGGCTGCTGATCAGCCGGGATTGGGGTAGTTGTCTGCCGAGTCTCTTCGTCTCTTCCTGAGACGAATCGGATTAAGCCTCCGTGCTGCACGTTCGTCTCGATCAACTCTTTTAGTGCCCAACAATCAGCGGTGTAATGTCCCATGCACTCGTGGTAATCACAGTACCTATGGGAGTATCCTTTATTAGGCTTGTGACCGTCATCTGGCTTCTGATAACCTGGCTGTTTCTTCAAGTGCTCTAGGATGTCAGGTCGGGGGGTGTTGAGTAGAGTGTAGACCCTACCTTCTTGATCTTTTGGCAGGGGAGGACGGTTTCCCCTCGACCCCTTGTTGTTGTCATATCGCTTTTGGTAGCCTCCCGACTTATCGCCCCCATAACGCCTTGAATTCCCCTCGGGTTTGCTCTTCTCCTTTTCTTTGGGCCTCTCTGTGGAGCCCCGTTTCAGACTTTCCATAGCCTCTTCCATAGTTATGAAGCTCTCCGCCTTTTCAAAGGCTTCGGCTAAACTCCTCGGGTGGTTGAACATCAGTTTCTTCATCAGCTTTTCGGACTTGACCAAGTCCAATCCGTTCTGAAAGAGTCCTACGGCCTGTAAATCATTGAGGTCGGTAGCCTGTCCGACCGCTTCCCTGAATCTCTTCACGTACTGACCAAGTGTCTCGTTTGAATGCTGTCTGACTTGGGCCAACTACCCAGTAGGCTTTCCTCTCTTTCTGTTGCTCCCAAATCGAGCGTGAATTTATCACACAGTTCTTCCCATGACGAGACTGAGTTGGGGGCCAGTGTGTTCATCCAGTGCCGGGCATCTCGCCTTAGAGAGGTGATGAAGGTGTTACATTTTGCCGCATCGGTGTAGCCGTAGTAATCTAACAGCCTGTCATACGTCTGGCTGTGCTCATAGGGGTCGCCCGACCCGTCATAACTCTCAATGTACGGCAGCCTTTTATTGAGGTCACCCTTTTTCCGAAGAATCTCTTCGGAGAATGGGGAGGCTTTCTTCCCCGGAGTCACTTTCTCCTGCTGGCTCGCGATTAACTGTTTCTGCATATCCTCTAGCTTCCTAGTCAACACTTCTACGGCCGCCAGAGCTGGGTCCGAACTCTTCTTTGGGGATAACTTTCTTATCGGATCTTCCTGTTTTGGAGGGCTTCTGTGGTCTCTGTCTTGATTACGCCGAGGACTATCTTGGGGATTACCTTTCGGCTTGTGCCTTGATGCTTGGGCCTCCTGATGAGACCGCTTCCCACGGGGGCTATTGTGTCTTCGATCTTTGTGATACCCTGCTTGAGACCTCCGATCATCGCGCCGAGGACTGTTGGAGCAGTGTGCTCGCGAACGTCCCCCAGTTCGACGATCTCCAGATCTGCTTCTTTCCCGGGAGCGACTCCGAAGCCTTTTCTCGGTGTCCTTGGTGCGGTTGTCATGCCCTTGGGATCCTCGGCGTGGAGACCTCCCCCTTCCCGAATGTTTAGGGTGGCTGGAAGCCTCATCTTCGACTATATGCAACACTTGTCTGGCGAGCTCTTCCTTTTGAATCAGGAGGACCTTTAGGGCTTGTTCTGTGTCCTCTATCTCTTTCATCTTTCTGGCTATGGCCGCTTCACGATCTTCCAGGGGATGGGTTCGAGGCGGGGCGCCTTCCACCTGTTTCCGGTCCCTCTTTTCCTGGCTGGTGGTGCGGAACAGTCTTCGTTGGGCAGCGGGATGGCCCCCTACTTGGGAGTCAACCGAATTGGTCTGAGGGCCGAGCCGTGAATGGATGCTGGATGGCCCCAACCTATCTTTCACCGAGCCTCTTTGTGTTGACGCTGCCGCTGATGGTTGTTTTCTGCCAGAAACTTCTCTGCTATTCACCATGTTTTCTGGTGATCTGTTGGTTGTGATTGAAAGCCCTCTTTCTAGCGTCAATGTTAACGCCAAGATTCGTCCACGCGCTCCAATCACCAAGCGCGTCCAATCCTGCACAAAACGGGTAAACACCAAAGCTTGACGGCTTGGGCCGCCGGGGGATAGCTTCGGTGTGAGAGTAAGTACAGGCTGACAAGGTTTAACAATGGAGAGATAAATTACTCTATTGCTGGAATAATAAAGTGTCGTGTACCTTTCAGGGTTTAAGCCATGTATATATATATCTCTCATCCATGCTAGAGTCCATATCCCTTTAGGGTTAGGGTTCCCCCCGTATACCTTTGCATAATAGGATAGTGCCAAATCTCCAAAAATATAGGAAGTTTAATCATTGCAGGATCCTTATTTCCATAAGCAGAGTTTCATATAATTTAGGAGTGTTCCCCTCATATAGACTCCTCAGCCTTACCCCGACTCACCCATAGTTTGGGTTAAGGCCCATTCGCAACCAAGTCCAAGTCGGGTCTTGGGTCTTCAAATATTCGGGCCCCAACAGTTGCCTATACTATTATCCTAGTAAATGATTAACCTGCAGTAACAAGACTTCCTCACAACTCACAAGTTATTCATTGATTGACAACAAAATTGATCCTTTGAAAACTTGTTAGATAGTACAATTCTTTAAATAGTCAAGTATTGTTATAACAGGGCCTTCAAAACAAAATTAAAATGTATGAGCTGATTCCCTTTTTTTGCATCTCTGCTATATGTAGTGCAATCTGCTTTCATTTAATTCAGCAGGACCTTTGAAATAAATATTAGAATTCTCAAATAAGTTACCAATTTCATATTATTTTATTTTCAGTGTATTTCTTTTCTTTTCTGTGATGTGTAAAAAGATCATTATAGAACTCCAGATCAATTGTGCTTTCTTTAAGGGTTGGGTTACCAAATTCCTGAGTTGGCTTGGCCTTGGGTTCAAACTTCAAAAAAATTGAGGCAGGTCACTATCTATTTTATTCATTCATTATAATCTCGCTAAACTGAAAGAACTAGTAAAAAATTTTTTCCTTTAATAAGTATTTTTTGTAGGCAATCTCTAATTTTTATGTCTTCATTCATATCTTCATATTAATGAAATTTAGTAACTTCAATTTATTTCTCGGAGGAATGCTTGTTTTTATCTGGAAGTCCTTGGCAATTTGTAAAAAATCAATAGCTAATTTTTCAAAATACTATTCTTGATACTTTTGTTCTTGAGCCCGAAGCCGATAAATTTACTTGGGTTGAGCTTGGGTTTGAATATGTGAGTCGATGTTGGGTTGGGCATGACCCGAGTTCCTGTTTCTAATACCTGTGCTGCGCTTGGGTTCATCTAGTTCCTAACCAGCTTGCCCGAGTTGCTCTTGTTCCTTTAATATACAGCTTTATTATTATACCAACTCTAATACCTTGTTTGAAAATTTCCAAGTTGTCAATCTCATTCTAATTTACTTTTGAATATCCAAACAATCGTGACTTTATAGTTCCTGGGACTTTACTAATCTATTTTGCGCTTGGGTTAATCTAATTGAAGTGGGAAATGTTTGAAAATTTTTACTTTGCAGGTGTTGCACAAGGCAATGAAAGGATTTGGAACTGATGATTCAACTCTCACTAGAGTGATTGTGACCAGGGCTGAGATTGATATGCAGTATATTAAGGCTGAGTACCAGAAGAAACGTGGGAAAACTTTGAACGAAGCTGTTCGTTCAGAGACATCAAGCCATTTCAAGACCTTTCTTCTTGCTCTCTTAGGCCCCAACCACCATTGAAGGCGTTACTGTGAAGCTTCTTAGAAGCTAGTTTAGGAAACTTAGAGAGAGAGTGAATCTACAAATCTTATTTGAAAGACAGTGGGTTTAAGATTGTATTGCATGTATCTACCTTTAATAACTTTTCTTGGAAGTAGGGGCTGTAAATGGTAAATAGAAAATTTGTATTCGTATGCATCCATATTCGCATTCGGGAAAACAGATATATCCGTATTCGGTTTAAATGTATTCGTAAATATATTCGGCGAATAGCGAATATTCAGAATTCGATATTCGAATAATTTATATATATATATATATATATATATATATATTAATAATTTACATTCATTAATTAATAAATTATATATATATATAAAAGTGTTGTGAAAATATTAATTTTTGTATTAATAATTTACATTCATTAATTAATAACTTATATATATATATATATATATATATATATATATATATATATAAATTACACGCTGACACAACTTTTTACTAAGGGCGAGAGTTTAAAGTTGACACAGATAACATATATATATCATTAGGATCAGACTGTAAAATTTTAAAACGTATATCATTGACATTCAATCGGAGCCTTGAAAACTAAAATTTGGCATCATACTGCGAACGAGACTTACTAGTTGGCTATTTGGTCATACCTATCGTCCGCAGTATTAAACTGCGGACGGGAGACTTGCAAAATAAGGGTATTTTGGTCTTTTGTACCGTTCGCAGTATTAAATTGCAGAATATTAGAAACTAAATTTCGGACGGATCCTCTATTTAATCGTTCGATATTCGGATGGAAGGTCACAATGTGCTGTGAGGGTAACGTTAGCTTTGGATCGGTCTCCAATTCCATATATATATATATATATACACACACACATATAGTTTTGGAACTTACAAACCTATAACTATTACCTTGTTACATGTATATTAATAATTTACATTCATTAATATAACTTTACATTCATTAGTATAGCTTTACATTCATTAATATCTAGTAATTAAATAAAATCTTAATTATTAAATCTGCCGAATACGGAAACGGTACGTATTCGGATATTATTCCGAATACTAGATACGGATAATATTTTTAAAATTTGCTGAATACCAATATGAATAGCAGATTAATTTTTCGAATACGAATACAGTGATATCCGAATCCGTATATATCGGTTTACACTCTTACCCGCAAAGCATTAAGTGTAACAACTCAGGTCAAATTCCGAGTCCGGAACAAATTTCGGGTCAAATTTCAAGTCCGAATCGAATCAAATCCATCCAAAATAAGGTCTTAAACTACTGACCCAATAGTATTTTATAGGGTCATCTTAGTCCGCCATAGGCTCATCCAAAAGTCATTACTGAAGGTACTACTGGTATTAACTTAATTCCTTATACACAAACAAACTTTTTCTCTATCTTTCGATGCGGGAGTGGGGTGTTATATTAAAGTTTGTGTTAACCTTTGGATACTGGTGTTTACTTGGCAGATCAGTGCTGATTGATGTGCATATTCCTTATAAAAAATTGTGATGTGTTGGATTTGAATACCTTATCCCTTGCTTGTCAATGATGTGTTATGTTTATTTGTAAATGCACATAATGTTTAAGCGGTTAAGCCATAGCTCCCATTTGAATAAATATTTATGGAAAATATGTCTAGTTGGGTCACGAAATCTTGTTAGACTACAGTGGCGCAATCAGAACAATTTCAGAGGGGGTGTTAACGCCAAAATTCGTCCACGCGCTCCAATCACCAAAGCGCGTCCAATCCTACACAAAACGGGTAAACACCAAAACTTGACGGCTTGGGCCGCCGGAAGATAGCGCCGGGAGATAGTATCAAATCTCCCAAGATATAGAAAGTTCAATCAATGACTGATAATTCCTTCCATATGTAAAATCTCCATATAACTAGGAGTTATAACCCAAGATGGCCCTTTCGGACCCACCATGGCCCAACCGAGGCCAAGCCCAATCCGGGTCTTTGGTCCTCAAATATTCAAGCCCCAACAGAGGGCAAAATACATCATTAAAAAAAATTAATTATTGATGCTTGAAGTGCTTCTTTTGAATGTACGACTGAGAGGAGACAACTGTATCCTGCGACTTTGCATAGTTTGAAAATGTCTCAAAATTTGGGCATTGGCTGTTAGCTTAAAAGTTTTAAAGTTTTTTTTTAAACTTACTAAATGAAACGACGTCGTTTCATTCAGTAAGTTTAAAAAAAAACTTTAAAACTCACCCAACACACCGTTGCAGTGCTACTTTATATGAATTATGAAATCATTCAATCCCCTCCCCCCAGCCCCCAGCCCCCAGCGCCCAGCCTTGGGGGGCATATGCCCCTTCCCGCCCCTTCCTTTCGTCTCTACGTACTTCATCAAAAAAGTTTTATTGAAAAATATAGTTTTTAATTGTAAAATATACAAATATTAAGTGTGTGTATCTAGCATTTAGTTTAGTAGTAAGAGAATGATAATTAAACCGTGATACGAAATTTAAAAATATTGTGAAAAAATATAAAATAACATGGTTGAGCTTGAACACAATTATAAAAATAATAATTTTTATGGTATGTTTGCAATAAACTGCACGTATAAATACATTTATAAAATAACAAAAAATGTATTTATTTCTAATTTTTATAGCAATAAGATAACATATAATAAAAATTGTTATCTTTATTTCTCAATCTTTTGTATTTGGGCGGAGCTTGAAAAAAGGTTTTAGGCTCTTTTAATAAACGAAGAGCAGTGCTATGATATACGTAAGACTCTTATTGGTAAAAAGGTTTTAAGCATTTTTGAATATACCTACCCCTCCACCCAGTCTTGGGGGGCATATATCCCCTCACGCCCCTCTCTGGTTAGACATGTATTGATAGCAAAATTCATACCGTATATCTTCATCCTCCCGAATTATAATTATATCGAATGTATATACATAAGATATGAGAAGAAATTAAAAATATTGATATATATATTACGAATGTTTTACATCGATTACTAATTATGTAAATAAGTATTAATGATATTATTTTTAAAAATAAATTCGTAATTCTAATTAGATCTATATTTATCACAATATCTCTAAAAATAATCTCACTAATTTATTCGACCGTTTATTGCAATTCAGTTTGATCACATAATTGTTGACAAGTCTATCGTTTCCCTTTGTAGTAAAAAGATTCATCTTGGAACGAACAAAGGGAGGAGCAGCAGCACAGCACTTGGTTTGGGTTGTGTCTGAAAAAGGTTCCTATTTTAAGTAGTCGCTGCAGCATACCGTAAATGGATATAGTAACTTTCGGCGTCATCATCGGCATTATCGTACTCTTCTTTGGCGCTGTTTGTTTCATTACTATTGAAGGCACCTGTAAGCCCCGGTCTTCCTAATCCCATTTCCTAAACACACCCTTAATCCAAAAAATGGCATTTCTCAGTAGACAGATCTACTTACCAGTGATTGTCATCGTTTTAGTAATTTTACTGAATTTGAACCTAAGCTTTGCCCATAGTTCTGGATCCTGCGCTTCTGAGGTCCATGAGGATCATAGTCCTTCTCATGCTCTTCACCACTGTGATCACGAGATTGGGCACCACCGTCATGATGATGATCATCAGCAGCATGACCGTGAAATGGTTTGGATGAAGAAGCTTCCGGGGGAATTGGCTAAGGAGGAGAATCTCAAATTGTTAGGGTTTCGTTCCCACCATCATGATCATGAGCATCAGGATTACAGTGATCTTGGTAATTCTCTTACTATTATGCTTTTAATTAGTTGGCACTTAAGTTTGATTGATAAGAACATGCTTTCATATTCCATAGAGAGAGACAATGAAATTGTAACTAGAATGTCCTTGCTTAAGATTTTAATCACTACTAGGAGGATGAGATTTATATATCACCTCGTGAAAAAACTACAATTTCAATTAAGAAGTCTCCTTAATGTTTTCTAGAGTTTAAACATCATTGTACTTTTAGTCCAAAAAAAACAAAAAAACAGTTGCCCATAACGTTTAGTGATGTCTTAGTTTTTTGCATAACTTGAAAAAAGAAAATAATAATTCCGCGAGTTTTTACTGAATTAGTGTCATCACAGCATACTTCAACCATTATATAGTTGTTGTGTACATGCTTACGGATTAAGCTATCCTCTTTTACTTCCCTAGGGGTTGTAATGATATTAACTTCAAAAAGCTGTCTGTCTCCACTCTGCTATTTGCCATTTTGTTACCTGCAGGTAGGATTCATGTCTAGAGATTTTGCACTATGAAAAGAATCAAACTTTTTTCTGTTCTGTTTGCCCTTCCATTTTTTCTTTTTTTTTTAAATGTTATTTGATCCATTACCTCTTTTTTTAGCCCTTGATCTCCATTAAGTGTAGTTTATCAGTCAATTCACACACCATTACCCAATTCTCCACATGGCCTACACGTATTTGGGTTTCAAATTGATTTTGGATATGTCACCCTTATCAAATGGATTTTTTTTTTGCTAGGTTTAGCTGAAATCTTAACATTCTTGCCTTGGGCAGAATTTTGCACTCAAAGGCTTATGAGTAGTTGTTTTACCATTGAGCCAAGAGGGGCTTGGTCAAATGGAATTTTTGCCTGTATCCTTTACATTTAAGTCCAGTTTTCTCCATGTCTCCTTTGTCTCCCTCACTTTACCAAACAGTCCGTCTTTGTTTTTGTTGAAAAGAACGGTTTGAAGGACTGGTGTGACCAAGAATTAGTTTTATAGGTTGCTTTCAAACTCTTCAAGACTTCTAAACTAAAGGGAGGCTGCAAGCATTGAAGGATTCCTGAACACCCATTTCAAGAGGTCATCCACAGATGCTACCTTGTGTCTTTTTTACTAACATGTCGTTTTGTGATTGTTGACTTATCCTTTCAACTTCTTTTGGACTCTTAAGCTTAATACAATATTTTCTTATGATGAATATAACTCCTTTCAACTGCACACTACTTACTTGATTTTGCCCATTCCATTTATATCTGTTTCAACTAACCTGGAGTAATCCTAATATCCTATCATCAATGTCCTTCTGCATTCAGGTAAATCAATGATTGTTAAATATGTATACCCTGTACTGGATAAGTTGTCTGAATGAGTTGAATCTTTCAAAATTGCATGGTAGTCTTATTCTGTATCTCCTTTTAATGTGGGTGTATTGTCAAATTGTGAATTCTAACTAATTTTGCCGTATATCACCGAGAAACTGAGAAACTATTAGTCCTTCCTTTAGATGGAGATTTTAGATTGGATAATATATCTTTATGACCGTCTCTTATTCACCCTTTCTTTTGGTGCAATTGCTAGGTCTTAGGATTCATGCAATAGGCTGCTCACTGTTGGTGAGCTTGGCTTCCCTTATTTGCCTGATTATATTGCCATTAGTATTGAGTAAGTAGCTTGAGTGTCAGGACTTGCGTATGCTGTTATTCTTAGCTCTAGTATTTGCTTTTGCTAAATTCAGTATTGTCATTTCATATGCCCTTGCCAACAGACAAAATCTGAACTATGATTTATTGCAGGACAAGGAAAGCCATCTAAGGCAATTGTTGACTCTTTGGCTGTATTTGGGGTTAGATTCTTCATCCAGTATTTCCTCTTTTTGGATTGATGTAGAATTGCTTTTATCTCTGTGAGTTTATGCTTTTAACTATACAGTGGATACATCTATTATATGCATCATGTTTGTTATGTATTATTGTTGAAACTTTATGAAGAATTACAAATGACACTTCTACAAGCACCTTGTAATTCATCAGAGTCTGACTTGGCGACTTTTGGTTGTCCATGTAGACTGATGGATTAACTAATTTAGCTTCTGTGTTGAATTTAGAATGTCCATTACTAATATAAACAAGGGACACATAAATTTGTTTACTGCTGCAGAGTATTTCTATGTACAAAGTTAAGAATCATGCTTCTTTTTGTTCTTTTAAAACCTTCGTGTTTTTCTTGGAAGTGGAGTAGTAAATCTTATTATCAGTATCTGTTCCTCACTCCTTCCAGTAATACTATTCTCTTCAGATTTTCAGTGGTTTATTCGTCTGTCAAAGATCTTGTTGTCATTGACTTTTCTTAGTTGCCAGGCTTTTACTTTCTTTTTATATATGCACCTCTGGTTTTGAACTGATAGAGGTCCTCTATGGTTTTTCGTTTTCAGGCAGGTGCTATGCTAGGAGATGCTTTTCTTCATCAGTTACCACATGCATTTGGTATGATTAAAGCAGTTGTATTTCCTTGGTTCTCGATGCAAATTTTCTGTATGATTATATCTTTTGAAAAATTTCAAGCTATGGCTGTTGCCATAAATTGTTAAGAAGCTAAAATTATATTTTTTCAGGTGCCGAACACATCCATTCACAAGATCACCATATATACCATGCTCATCATGTTCATTTGGGAAATGAGCATTCACATTCACAGTCTTTAAGAGATCTTTATGTTGGACTGTCCATATTGGGTAAGTCTAAACAGCACGCCTGTGCTCTTTCTATCAATCTCAGCAGGATGTGTGCTTTAACGAGTTATGTACTTACATTTGTATTACTGCCTCAACCGTCTTAGTGCATGTTATCCTTTTGATACTACACTATTGATTTTTATAGTTAGAACTAGTAAGTTAGACATGTGACATACAACTTTCCAGAAGGTGATATAATTTTTCTTGTCCATTTACTTAAAAAAAAAAATTGCATAGAGAAGTTTCATCAGTAAAGTAAATCATAGCTCATGGAGAATTCTCTCAAGAGCCCTTGAAGTCCCTTCATGTTTTTTCCCTCTTTCTTCATGCCCCAATATTCATCCCCCAATACATTTATTTCATCAAAACTATGCGTAGTGATAGTTGCATCATCGTTTGATGTTTTTCTTGGAAAATGCTTTATTTATGAGTGAAGGCCCAATTCCGTGGTTGTAATGATTGTTTTAGGCTTACTTCTAATCTGAGTTTCCGCATGAACATTTGTATAGGGGGGCTTGAATTCATTAGTCTTGTGCTTTTGTGAAAAACAAATGTCTTAATTCTTTGTGGTTGTATATATTTTTGTTATTGCAGCTGGAATCGTGCTTTTTCTTCTTGTAGAGAAGGTTGTGAGGTATGTTGATGATATATCTGGAGAAGTTAATTCATGGAGTCACGGTCATCATCACCATCATCATAAGAACAGCAAAAAATTGAAGGATGGCAATGATGCTCATGAAAATCTTCAGGATCTCTCTGTCAATGAAAAGGATGGAAGCATATCGAAAATTTCGTCTAATGGAGAAGTGTTGGATAAAGTTTCCGATGACTGTCTAAATGGAGAAAAGCAAAGTGAAGCTGCCCTCCTTCGGAAGGTAAGATGAAGAGTTTGCATATATTTATCACTTAAACTATCTTTAGATCCTGATTGCACAATGGAAAATGTGGTACATCCTTTGTAAACAATAATTTTGTGATCCGAAATTTCTTCATCTTTATGTAACTCCAAAACATTAAGAGACAATCTATGCTTGAACAACTCTTCAACATAAAATATCTCTAGGCCGGCAAAGTTATCAGATTGTTTGCTGTAAAGTCTTCAGGTGGGTGAAATAGTGTACGTATAACTACCTAAGCACATCATAAGTCGGTATGTTTTATATATGCCCTGCCCTAATATACCATGTACTGTACTAGTTCCTGTTTCTCATACTGGTATGCTAATTCATATTCCAGATTTAGCACTATTTAATATGGATAACAAGACAACTTGATTGCACTGAACAGTAGAACTTTATGTCCCTGCAATCTATCACTCTTCACATTGTTTGAACTTATAACATGCTTATGTTTTCTAGAGAAGCACTACCACCGGTGCTGGAGAAGACAAACCAAATGTAGATGCTGCAAATGGTTCTACCTTTAGTGTTAAATCCACAGTTGAGAAAGAAGCCTGTTCAATCTCCATCGAATCTCGTGTTTGGTTATCTCAATCTATTCTCTGATGGTGTGGTATGTTCTTTGAACTTTTTATTTTTCTCTAATGGAATCTTTGCATTTATATATAGGTGTCCTTGCATTTGACTGTAATTTATTGTATTACATTTTCTGTTGACATTTAGTTCTAAATTTCATAATAATGTGAATCATGATATAACAAACTAAATTTGCGAGATTACCAAAATATATTGGTATATATAGAAAATGTGTGTAATATGAAAGAGATTTTATCTGAAATAATTTCATCCTTGCAACAAAAATTCTTTTCGGAAAGCTAGCATGATATCTGAGGTAACCACTAACATCTCATTGTACCTGACTAATTTGGCCCCTTTTTATACAGAATCAAGGATCGTCTATGTTCTTTTCATTTTCTAACAAATTTGATTGGAGGGTACAGACTGAATTTTTTACAAGTTAAATTTACTATTAATCATTGCCATCAGAATACATTTAAGAGGAGCAAATCTAAGTTATATATTGTGTACTTACTTGCAGTATTATACATGGCTACATAGAACTCAATTTTGTAAATCCCTTTTTTTTAATCTTAGCCTTTGAAGGGTTTAATTAACTAGAACATCGCAAGTACACAAAAAAAACATTGAGTTAATTATTTTTATATACCTTCTATTTCTATTTCTATTATCATTGTTATTTTAGTTATAAGAATCATAAATGATAAATTTGACTTACAAAATGATATATTTGGAAGTAATATATGTGACTCTGCAGCACAATTTTACTGATGGGATGGCTTTGGGAAGTGCTTTTCTCCTTTATGGATCTGTTGGTGGATGGTCAAGAACTCTTTTTTTGCTTGCCCATGAACTTCCTCAAGAGGTATTGTTCCTCCTTTATGCACCTCACACTATTATTTAGAAAATTTAAGAATGTAAATTTAAGAATGTTTCCTTTTTTGTCAAAGCCATTATAGCACACGGGCAGAAGTGCTGCGCTGTGGGTGGGTTGAGACCTCAAATCTTCACTTTTCCCTCACAAGCAATAAGGAAAATAAATTAATTCATAATGACGCTTCTGCTTTATCAGAAAGTAATGAATGCATGTTACAAACGTGTTCTTGCAATCATCCTGAAAAGAACATAAACTCATGATTGTAATCCTCCACCCCCTCCTTCCTCCCTTCTGTTTTATCTTAGAGTAGGAAGGTGTCTGTTTGTGGCAACTATTTCTGTGTTAGATGAGCATGATATGCATGGGCTTCCTTCCTTACAAGTGTGCTACATTTTATGAATTTTTATCTCAGCGATATGTTTGTGTTCAAATTATGTCGCATTGGGATAGCGCCATACTAAGGACATTATTAAGGTCAAATTTTAGTTCAACTAAAATTTTTAAATTAAGTAGGTTACAGCGTTGATTTGACCTTCTTTTGCAGATAGGTGATTTTGGTATTTTGGTAAGGTCTGGATTCAGTGTCTCGACAGCTCTCTTCTTTAACTTCCTTTCAGAGCTGGTGGCCCTAGTAGGAACTGCATTGGTTAGTACCTTCTTATGAAGGATGTTGTTCTTTCCTCTTCTTCTTTTTTTGGGTTTTGTTTTTGTTTTTGCATGTGATTGATTCTTAAGGATGATGCTAAAACAACTGAAGAAAGTGTTTTACTGGTAAACAAAAATAGAGGAAAAAAATAAACTAAGCAAGGTTGATTGTTGTTTTACGCGGGCTTTATTGTGGGGACAAGATCCAGGACAATCATCTTTGATTGAGGTAAGATTTGTCCAGGGAATAATAAACACCCATGCCTGCGTACACAGACAAACATTCACAACAAATATATACTATTATATATTATCTACTGTTCCCTGATTGCAGGGATTCACAGCAGGCGGGTTTATCTACATTGCAGTTGCTGGGGTGCTGGCAGAAATGAACAATGGCCTCAGCATTGAAAAGTACAGCAATCCAGATAACACCTCACTAATACTTGGCATGTCTGTTACCCTTTTTATATCCCTTGTTGAATGAAATTGCTTTCGTGACTGCTTTATATCCATGTTAATAGCTCAGTTACGGTGATTAATATAAGTTTAAAGTTCATATCTTTTATTCCTTTGCCCTTTCCATCTTTTGATTCTTTTCTTTAAGTCTTCCATGGATACTGGACTTGGCAAAAGCTAAATGCGGAAAAATGTCATGAAGGATTTAATTGATGGAAAAAGGCGAACTAGCTCTACGTAAGTAGTGCTGTTCTTTGCCCAGAAGAGATTTTTCAAATTGATGGCATGAGTTTACATGTATATTGTAGAAGTTAGGAAGGATGAAGTTAAAATGTAGCAATTTCTTTGACGAAAGAAAAAGTTGTAGACATTAGTCTCTACAGTTGAGTGTCGTAATTATCATTATCAATTTTATATGTGAGTAGGAAAAAAATATATATGTATTTCAAATAGTAGCATTTTGGTTATGAACTTGAGAGATTCAAGTTTCTTATCCCAAAAACAAAAAAAGAAACATAAATTAGAGTGTGTTAGCTTGTTTTTTCGCGTGTTGGTGGCTTGGTGCGTGTGTTCCAGCAGCTATGGTATTTCATATTGTGATTATGCTTGGCAAACTCCTATATGTTTGGCCTAGTTTGTCATGAAATAATGGCACTCTACTTTATCTTGCTTCATGTGCAAGCTTTTAGCTTTTTGCCCAAGCTGTCAATGTTTAGACCTTCATGGTTGCAAAAGCGGTTCTTCTCTTTTCGCTTTTGATTTCAGCGAATAGTATTTGCATAGAGATGAGGGTTTGGCTGGGTACATCATTTGACCCTCCCTGGATCTTACAATTTTCGGAGCCTTGTGGACTTGATCTAACCTTCTGGATAGATAATTTGTTATTATTATATAAGTACTATGAGTGAAGTACAAGTAGAACAGAGTTTGTTTATGATAACAGAGTTGCAAATAAGTTGAGCTGTGTCTAAGACTGATTCTGAGGCAGATAGCTACATGATATGTAAACCAGCTAAGTGAACCAATCGGGTCGGGAAAGGATCAAACATTGAAGAAGGTGGATCAAACGAGTAGAGAATTGTCAAGATTCGAATTTGTTGAACTGCTGAAGCATATGAAAGATTGTAAGATTTCGGGGTGGCATTCTCAGTAAAGGGCTGATTGCATGGTCTACACTACTACTAGTAAGTGTGTGATGCCTCTTGCGCAAAGCTCGTACAGGAGGAGGAGGAGGAGGAGGAGGAGGAGGAGGCTCTGCAACAGCCACTGGCGGCACCCTTTGCTGCTCTTTCTTGGATAGCTCTTGTTCTGCTCTCTTCCGTAAGCTCTCTGAAAATTGCTCTTCGTGCATTCTTCCATCCTTTTCATGTGGTATATATGAAATGTCAGAATTGAACGGTTGAGTACGTGTAAAAATACTCTTTGTTAGGGCACAGTTGGTGCTTAATGCACACAGAATTATTTATTACTCCATACTATATAACATTCAACTCTTGTAAACATGTAGCTGCAATTACAAGCAAATGCTGCTGACTGCACTGTTTTACACTAGAATTGAACTTCAAATCAAATTTTACCACTCCAAACCTTGAAGGGAGTTTTAAACAAGTTATTTTCATCGGTGCGGGAAGGAGTATTAACATGAACCAAATTACCATAATTCAACAAAACAGAGAGAGAGAGAGAGAGAGAGAGAGAGGCAAGAAGTAGTTACATTCGAGTTTGGCATTGGGCACTTGACTGGGCGATCCTCATGCGAAGGCTCAATAGGATGCTCAATTGGCCAAAACTCAAAATCAATTTCATATCTGCTCCTTATATCCATACCACCTGTGTTTCTTCTGGTTTCATCTATGAATGGGATTATGCTCTCTCTTCTCCTACAATTTTTCAAACACATACATATTCTTAAACCAACCCAAACCAAGTAATAAGCTTATTATCAGATTGAAGACAGACAGACCAGACCAGACCAGACCCCCTCCCCTCCTTATAAGACTGCAGGAGAGAGAGAGAGAGAGAGAGAGAGAGAGAGACTTACTAAATCATCCTCAGCTGAAAACCAAACAGAGCAAAAGGAAAAGTGTTAGAAACTCAGAGGGTGGGATCTCCTGAACAGTAAAAGAAATGGAAAGATTCCCAATATGGAGTTGTACTATAGATTTTTCTCCTCCTACTTAACTCCTTTTTCTTACTTTTCTGGGTTCCTGTCTGTTACTGAGTGTGTTTGTTTGTGCACTGTTGGGAGAGAGAGACCCCTGAGGCCCTGACCCTCTTCTCTCTCTCTCTCTTTTCACTTCTTTTGCTTTAAGAACTGTACCGTTCCAGTTCCTTCTGTTTTATTTTAAAAAAAATGCCAATCTCCCACTTTTAATCTTTCCTTCCAAGTTATATACTCTCCCATAATAACTTCTACATCAAATTTTCATACATTATTATTACATTTTGTATTGTGTTTTAAGGGACATAAATAATATTTTAATTTAATAGTAGTAATCTTTTAGGGACAGACAGTAGAGAGAATGAGTTGGGTGAGAAGTGTGGTGAGCTGCCCAAGAAAAAGAATGAATGCCGAGGGAAGAAGAGTCGAAAGCGCAAGACAGTGGCCCGCCTTTCAATATAAAACTTTTTTTCCCTACCTCTATTCAAATTATAAATCATTTGTACTATTCACTTGTTCGGAAATGACTTATTTTTTATTTATAAATTGAGTTTTAAGTTAAAAAAATAAGTAAGTATTTATAATTTATTTTAAAATAATTTATAAGTTATTTTAAAATAAGTTGTTTTATCATATATAATGTCTATTTTGTCCTTTTTTTTATTAATGTCATTTTTAGTAATCTTTACATAACTTATAACATTATGAACGGAACACCTTCGTAACTTGTTTTTTTGCTTAAACAAGTATATCTACTTTACTGGCTATTCTGGGAAACTTTGAGCTAATGGTTGATGTTAGGGAGTGGGATTGGGGTTGAGGCCCATAACTCAGGCCCGAAATCTAATTTGTCTGAGGTGGAAGGCCTAATGTCCCAAAGGATATAAAGCTAGGGAGGTCTGAGGCCCATTGGCTGTGGAAATGTAAGGGTCCAAGTTTTGTATCTCGATGGCCCACGACTGAGGCCCAAATACCACAGTGACTAAGCGCCCAAGTGGCTGCTTGGAAGGCCCCTGACCTACGCGGCTCAGGGCGGCTCATGGGACTGGGAACTACCCAAGTTAGTATATATTTTGAAAGCATTGGAGTATTTATTTTCCAGTATCATTAAGAACATTAGTACACTTGGGGAGGGGCATGACATTCAAACCCACATATCAACTGTGGGGTGGGAGTTTTGACTAATTAGGCTAACATTATAAGCTCCCTTTTTTGGTGGAATGAAACGGAATAGCATTACAAAATTGCTATATATAGCAATAAATTTATGTCTTAATTAAATACTGACGTATGTGCATATATGAGATAGAATGATGAAAAAAACTATCAATATATTATTATTTTATTTTATCGCTTATAATTTGACATTAGTCATAATTCACATTAGATATAAAATTAGTCGATATATAAATTATTTTGTATAGAAGTATTATTTTTTTTATTTTTATACTCCTTTCAACTTTCACTTCATTCTGAGACCCAAATGGACCATGAAACTTGACATTAATGACTATTCAGCGATCGACTTTGTTTAGGATTGGACCAATTAGTAGGAAGCTAAAATCCACACTAGAGCTGGGCTAATTTGAGATTTGGTCTTTTGTAGGACCCCTAGAATAAACCGAGTCCAGCAGGCTTTAATTTATTCTGTTGGGCCTTTAAGTCCATCATGTCTGTAACTTTTCTTACTCGGTTATATTTATCATTTTCTTTCTTCTAAAAAAGAGCTTCATTTTTTTTTTATAATAATACAAAATGACAATATTCTTAGATTTATCATCAGAATTTTATTAATATTATTTCTACTAAACTAAACATTTAATAATTAAGGGTTAAGTATGTAATAATATATATTTTCGTTAAACTTTTTAAAATTTTCAAATGATTTTTTATCTTATGGAATAAAAGATATTAAACCATGTTTTGAAGAAAGTCCAGCCATTAAAAATAGAAAGTGCTAATTATGGTAAGAACAATAATGAGAGCCAGAGTAATGAAGTAATATTCTTTCCCCGAGTCTTTTACTTGTTTGTCTTATAAAGTGGAGTACTTTTTGATATTTTAGATTTCGTATGGATTATATTTGAATATAAATATTTCAATAACTCTTTTTAAATATATAAATATTTAAAAAAGCATCTATATGAATCTGAAGCGTTTGAAAAAAAGAAAATACTTCATTCATTTCAAAATTAGAATTATATTTTTTAAATTATGACTTCTAATTTTTTTAAGAGTCCTGTTACATACGACATAAATTTATATTTATATCAAATATTAACGTATGCGGATATATAAAATAAGATAGTAGAAAAAAAAATTAAGAAAAGAACACATTATTATTTAATTTTATTACATAAAATTTCACATAAGTATATTAATTTATTTTATTTTCCAAATACATTCATAACGTTATTTGGCCACTTCTTTTTTTTTTTTTTTAAGTACTGAAGTTTGGAAATGAAGAAAAACAAATATGGAGTTTTTTCACAAAAAAAAAGGGGTAAAAAAAAACATATCTCGAGTTTGAAACGGAGTTGTTTTTGAAAACATCGCGTGAAAATCACTGTCCAACCCCATTGGATTGACAGCCATTTGCGGTTAAACAACCAAAAACCCTAATGATTTAATACATAAACTAAACACTCACGGTCCAGTCCCCCTGCTCTGCTCTCTCATCTCCATCTCACTAAACCCTAGAAGAATACTGCTCAAAATCGTCGTCATTCTTCTGGGGTTTTATTTTTCAATCCATCTAATACCTCAATCATCAAAATATCAACTTTTGTTATATCTATACTTGTACAAATACTACCAAAAAAATGGATCTTAATAGTCTGGCCATCGTTCTTCAAGCTGCACTTAGCCCCAATCCAGATGAACGAAAAGCAGCTGAAGAGAGCCTTAACCAGGTAATATATATGTAATCTATATCTAATTTGCTTTAATATGTGACTTGGGTTAGCTGTTAATTGATTGGTAAAATGATTAATTTTTGATCAAGGATTGTAATTAGTAATAAATATTTGATGAGGTTATTGTGTTTGCGCTTAGAATTATGATTTACTTATTGAGCAATTTATTCTTTGTTCAATGATTGCTAGAGTTCAGGATTTTTTGTATGTACATATAAACGTACATTAATGTACTTTAATTCATTATAATCCTCCGCCAGCTACTTATTGGTTGAAAAGTGACTTTTTTTTATAAAGAATTATAATTGGTGCTTATTTATCTCCACTTGATGTGATTCTGATTCTGCAAATCTTTAATTAGCTATGGGCTTTATATTCTTTTTGTGGCTGGTTCATGAGAATCGTAGAATGCAAATAATTCATGCACTTGTAGTTGATTCCATATTTGTTCATTACGTGGTTGGCTTGTTGTAATTTATGTTTTTTTATCCTTGTGTTGTTTTGCAGTTCCAATATACACCTCAGCATCTGGTGAGGATGTTGCAGATCATCGTAGATGGAAATTGTGACATGGCAGTACGACAAGTTGCAAGTATACATTTCAAGAACTTCATAGCTAAGAACTGGTCACCTCATGATCCAGGTAAGGACCTGTTTTATGCTATTACATTTTGGGTGTTCTTGAACCCTTTGCTAATTCCTGGTGCTTATTTTGAAATCTTCTGCCGAGTAGATGAGCAATCGAAGATCCTTCCCAGTGATAAAGATCTGGTCAGGCAGAATATTCTTGTGTTCATTGCCCAGGTTCCCCCATTGTTGAGGTAAGTTGTTTAACCTATCCACGGTTTCCTTTTTCATTTATTTTTTCAAGATAACGAGCTTTTCCATTCATTGTGTATAAAATAGTCTCTTAGATTTTGTCCATTTTTCTCTAATAGGGTACAACTCGGTGAGTGCCTCAAGACCATCATACATGCAGACTACCCAGAGCAGTGGCCCAGTCTTTTGCACTGGGTGAAGCACAATCTGCAAGATCAACAAGTTTATGGAGCTTTATTTGTGCTGAGACTCCTTTCTAGAAAATATGAGTAAGTGCATGGGGAACATGGTTGGTTTGTGTTTTTAATATAGCCTTAGTTTTAGTCTAATAAATGGGTTTAGCTCTTGTTTTTCTAGGCTCCCTTTATAGCTTCGTCAATGTTGATAGTTGATTACCATTATAGATATTTGATGCATGGATGTTTTTATGTAATTATGTGATGCAAATATATGGAGGGCATTCTTGGCTTGAAAAACTATTGAATTATTTTGATCATTAACAGCTTGCATCACATGTTAAATTATCGTATTCGAAGCTCCCTGTGTTACGAATCTTTTGTTACATTTGTATTCATGTTTTTTAATTATAGGTTCAAGTCAGACGAGGAGAGGACACCAGTTTATCACATTGTTGAAGAGACATTTCCTCATATGCTGAATATATTTAACAGGCTTGTCCAAATCGTGAATCCTTCAACAGAAGTAGCAGACTTGATCAAGCTTATCTGCAAAATATTCTGGTCATCCATATATGTATGTTCTAGCATTGTTACTTTTATAGTATGCCTTCACATGAAGATTATTTTTCCTTCTAGTCAATGGATGATGTCTTAAACTGAATAGTAGAAATAAAATGCTTTACAATACAGGCATATTATGATGCTTTCTTGTGAAAAATCCAAAAAATCCACTCTGAATATCTTAATAGTTTGTTGGTGAATTTTTGAAATATTGCAAGTTGGTTTTTAATCGCAAGCATGTATGTTTTATTGATGACAAGGATAAAAAAAATACTTTTCTGCCCCCTCCTTAGTATCCCTTTTACTTTTTGAGTATTTCAGCTGCTAAATTTAAAGAAGAGGGCCAGGCTTATATTTGTTAATTTAAATAAGTTCCTGCATACTAAATTCCATGTCTTGGTCCTTTTCAAAAAAATTCAGTTGGAGATTCCGAAGCAGTTGTTTGATCCAAATGTATTCAACACTTGGATGGTTCTATTTTTAAATATATTGGAGAGACCTGTCCCTTTAGAAGGAGAACCTGCTGATCCAGAGCTCAGGAAATTGTGGGGGTGGTGGAAGGTTAAAAAGTGGACAGTGCACATATTAAACCGCCTTTATACCCGGTGAGTTCATCGATTTTAATTTATCAATCAGTTTATGTATTGGAATTCCCTGTCTGATTTCCCTGAGTATTAAACTCCTTCACAGGTTCGGAGACTTGAAACTTCAAAACCCGGAAAACAGAGCTTTTGCCCAAATGTTCCAGAAAAATTTTGCCGGAAAAATTTTGGAATGCCATTTAAATTTGTTGAATGTGATCAGAGTTGGTGGTTATTTGCCTGACAGAGTTTCCAACCTTATTTTGCAATATTTAAGCAACAGGTTTGTTTTTAAGGTTTTAGTTATTTTCCACTAGTATTTCAGAACTCCATTATGTATCATCACCGGCACACTAAAACGTGTATGGCAATTATCTAATAAACATGGCAATGAATTGGTATGGGTAAGATGGGGTGATGCCAATTATGCTGCTGTGAGCTCCTAAATTTACCCCACTTTCACTTTACAAATTTAAACAATTAGCACAGTAGTAAGCAAGGATCGATCCCACAGAGAGTGATTTGTTTTATATTTATCCTATGATTTCTAATTAAAGGGGATTTTGAATTGATTAACTAAATTAACAAGAATAAAATAATAAGAATTAATAATGAATAAAAAGCTTCAGTTCAGTATCACATTTTCACAATTATGGAGTAATCAAGTTTTACAGTATTTACCCTTCAATGAAACTATTAGCCCTAGATAGCAACAAGCTCTGCTACCCGAAATTTTCCTTAGATCGTCACTGTATGAAACAAGCTCTTCACTAGATTCTAACTGTAATACAACCTAGAACAAACTCTCTAGATTTAATATGACAGAAGCATTAAGAAATAGAGAATTAGGCTAATCCAAGCAACAAACACATAAGCTCGATTTGTTTAACTTGTTTCCTGATAACCTTAGCAATACACAAAAGCTTGTCCACAATTAGTATCACTAATTTGCTACTTGTGATGAAGACAGATATCAATTACACGTAATACCAATCTTAATCTAGCAGATGATATCAATTCACTAATTTAATCCTGCAGAAATCAAATCAGTTAAGCCAAATAGCATTTAAAAATTAAATCAGATTATCAAGAATGAATTTCATGTGAGAATGAATACTCAATTAGAACTGAATAAAGAAAACTAGACTGATATGCTCCAAGTCTGCATTTCAATGATGTATGATAGTTGGTAGAAGATTAAATGAATTAAAACCTTGACTATCATGCTCTATTTTAGTGTTAGACAAAGACCTAAATCCTATGAGAATTAGAAATCCAAATTCTAAAAGGAATTACAAAAGATAACTAATTTCCATAAAGAAATAGAATATAATAAGGAAATAAATTCTCAGTCTAAAGATATCCTAAATCTAATAGCAATATCAATCCAAATTCATGTAGAAAGATGCCAAAATCTTCTTTTAGAAACTTTCCAAAAATTTAATATTTCCAAATTTTCTTTTTCTTTTTAATTCAGCTCCAAATCAATTTGTTTCCATCCTTTTAGTTTTAGTTCACCTGAAAATAATAAACAACTTATTAAGCTCATATACACATAAAACATGTAATAAAACCAAACGTAAAGGAATAAAAAATCATGAATATTGTGTACTTATCAGCTACCATCATGCGGTGGCTTCATTTTTTAATTTATTTTTGAATAATAGAATAAGTTTTTAATCTAAGATCTGCTTGTCTAGTAAACTTATTTACTCTGATAATTTATATTATTTGGATATTGAAACTATGTATTTTTTGTAAATATATAATTAATTTTTTATCCTCGACTCTTATGCAGTGTTTCGAAGAGTAACATGTACAATCTGCTTCAACCAAGACTTGATATTCTACTTTTTGAGATAATTTTTCCACTTATGTGCTTCAATGACGATGATCAAAAACTTTGGGATGAAGACCCGCATGAATATGTGAGGAAGGGGTATGGTAAGTCATCGATACATGATCATATTTATGTTAATAGATGCTAAGTAAAACTTATTAATAGCCGCATGGGGAATTTTTTTTTGGGGGGGGGGGAATGGGGGGATAAGAGGATGAGGGAGGAGAAGCTCGTGTTCCAGATACTGTAGAAAATCTTTGTTTGACGTATTGAAGGAAACTGTGAATGGGAAAGAGGCCTTTAGGTTGGTGGAGTGAGGGAGAGGAGGGGTGGTGCGAGAGATTTTCTTTTTTGGGTGGTGGCTCTATCGTTGTCTTGGAGAAGCTTTAGTTGCTAGACCTTTTGTGTAGGAGGTTTTGTGAAGAATATAAGGGTTATGGTGAAAATGAAAGGTAATAGATGGTTGAATCTTTAGGTCGAGGTGTCCGAGAACATGTTTTAGTTTTTTGCGAGAATCTTGTTTATCTGGGCCTGTAGTTTTTTGTTAGGTACTCAGGTGTGGATTTTGTGTAGTTTAGTTTGGCTGCTTTATGAAATCTGTTTTAGAGATTTATATATAAGGATTTGCTTGTGATGTAGATTGTGTTTTTATGAGGTCCAGTATACTTTTTTATGTTTTGCCTAAAAAACTATAATCCCAAATGTTTTTTTTTGTTGGGGGGTGGGGAACCCAAATAATATGCATGTATATAATTGCATTTGTCTTTAGGCTGGGTTGTTTGGTTGATAAAGTTTGCTTGCTTTGCAGATATAATAGAAGATCTATACAGTCCTAGGACTGCTGCTATGGATTTTGTTACTGAGTTGGTAAGAAAGCGTGGAAAAGAGAACCTTCAGAAGTTTATTCTATACATTGTGGAGATTTTTAAGAGGTATCTATGTTAGTATATAACAAGTAAATGTTATAATGATGCACCTCCTTTAATATATTTTCCTAATCAGATATGATGAGGCAGCAGTGCAATATAAACCATATCGGCAGAAAGATGGTGCTCTGCTTGCAATCGGAGTACTATGTGATAAACTGAAACAAACAGAACCATACAAGTCTGAGCTTGAAAGGATGTTAGTGCAACATGTTTTTCCCGAGTTCAGCAGTCCTGTGGGTCATATTAGAGCTAAGGTACTATGCTTTACATCTGACCTCTCATTTGTTTCGTCCTGTCAGTAAAATTATGTGCTCTTACTTTGCGTACAACAGTGTATTCTAGCTTTGTTGTGAAAAAGGATCCGGGGTTGGGCCAAGAGGGCCTCTTAAAGTCGCCTTTTTATTCTCATCGGAGTTCTATCACAAAGTATAATCATCTATACCTTGTTTATTGAATTTTCTCCAGGTTTGCTCAATGAATTAAATGTTATACGAGGAACATATTTTTTCTGTGTTTTAGGTTAAAATCCCATGGAATGGGAGTAATGGCATAGGCCTTGAGTTGAGGAATGACCTCAAGGTCACTGGTTTCCTATCCCTATACTTGTGGCCAAAATTGCCAAATAAAACTTTGTTCTTAGGATGCTATTTTGTCCATTTGCTGAATACGTATCTGAATTGAGGAGTTTGTGCCATAATTATTGCAAGACATTCCTTTCAAGGAAGTCCCAAAATTTTTTTGTGAAACACTTCCTTTTTGAGTAACTTTTGTGAAGTTAAATGACCAATTTACCCATAGTCGGATAAATTTTATCATTTAAATAAATAGTGGATCCCTCTGTTAAATAAAGATTTTTTTGGTTCACATTGTTGGAGTACTCTGAACTACACAATTTATAGGGATCAATTAGGAAACCAAATGAGATTTTGAAAGTTTCTTAAAATTTGTGCAAAAAGGTATATTGTAATAATTGTGGGACGGAGGGAGAACTATTTAGTAATAAAATGTGGGATATTAATGATAAGATCTGTAGTCAAAATTTATATACAGGATAGTCTATTAATTGTTTAGTTGATCATGGATGATGCAGGATGCATCCTATTCATACTTCAGCATCCTGTGGATTACTGTATATATATGGTTCAAATTTATGGAGAAAAGAGTGTAGTTTCTTATGGATTGTTTAATTACTGTGATGTGCACACTGCACAATTGACTATTACTGAAGATTGTACTATGGTATTGACTCCATGTGGTCGAGGAATGTTTGGATATAATATCTAAATGTCTAAGAGTACAGTTTTATGATCTCTGAGGCCTTCTCATCCTGAAAATGTTTCACAATTTACTTTGATTGCATAAATTTTTTCATTTGAAATTCACCCAAGTTATTTTGGAAGTTATGCATGATTTCTTATCTGAGCCTTTTAGCTTATTGCGTTCCAATTTTTTTATATTTGGAATGTTAGGCTGCATGGGTTGCTGGACAATATGCCCATATTAACTTCTCAGACACAAATAATTTCCGTAAAGCACTACACAGTGTTGTGGCTGGAATGCGGGATCAAGAACTTCCAGTTCGTGTTGACTCTGTATTTGCATTACGTTCATTTGTTGAAGCCTGCAAGGGTAGATTTTTGCTTGTTCTTCTGTTATCTTTTTTTATCGGGTACTTCAAGTATTTGATTTTGTTCTTTATTTTGCAGATTTGGGGGAAATCCGGCCTATTCTTCCTCAACTACTTGATGGTATGTAATTTGTAAAACCGTTTACCAGTAATTCTATGGTCATACACTCTTGTGACGGGGGGGGGAGTTTTCTAATATGTTACCTCAATTTTATTTTAGAGTTTTTCAAACTTATGAATGAAGTTGAAAATGAGGATCTTGTGTTTACTCTTGAGACTATTGTTGACAAGTTTGGAGAGGAGATGGCACCCTATGCTCTTGGACTGTGCCAGAATCTGGTGACACTATATTTTTCGTACTTTTTTAGTTTTACTGCTTTTCAATGCTTGTATTTATAATATTCTGTCTTTTAGGCTGCTGCATTTTGGAAGTGTATGAACACTACTGAGGCTGATGATGAAGCCGATGATCCAGGTGCTTTGGCTGCAGTTGGTTGTTTGCGTGCCATAAGCACAATTCTTGAGTCAGTGAGCAGGCTTCCTCACCTTTTTGTCCACATTGAGCCAACTCTGCTTCCAATAATGCGTAGGATGCTGACTACTGATGGACAAGGTACTTGAGCTAATTGCTGAAAGGCTTCCTTGTCCAGTAGATATGTCATTACTAATTAGTCTTTTTATATCTGATTTCAGTTTCTCTTTCAGCAATTCGGATGATCTTATATTTCTTTTCCTTTCTTGGTTCAATTTGATATGCTGGATGGAAGTTTACATTTGCATCTCTAACTAATGAAATATATTTTTGCAGAGGTCTTTGAGGAAGTTTTGGAAATTGTCTCATACATGACCTTTTTTTCACCGACGATATCCATGGATATGTGGTCCCTTTGGCCATTGTTGACGGAAGCTCTGGCTGAATGGGCTATTGATTTCTTTCCAAGTATGTTTTATTGCTTTATTTTGTAAGCATCATAATAACTTGCCTACAAACCAGTATTACGGTTTTTTTCTGTGTTATTGGGGTTTCCTTATAGTGGGCTTGGTGGGGTTCTTCTTATTAACTCTTTTAGATAGCATTAAGGTGAGAGTTCTGAGCGTTTTTTTTATCTTCCAAGTTTGTTTAAGGAAACAAATGATGTTTGGTGACCCTGCTCAAGGGGTTTCCACTCTAAGATAAACTTGCCCAAAATTGTTATAGACACTTACTGGAGTTGCTTTCTAGGACCTACCAGGCATCTCTCCTTCTTCAAAATCAGAAATTTAAAATCTAAATCCAGCTATAAATTTCTCATGTACGTCTTGGGGGAGCAATGACTTATTTATGTGATATTTACCCCTATTGTTGTAGATATTAAATTTATGGTTAATAGTTTTAAGTTCTCCCACGGGACGTATATTCTGGATCAAGGACTCCTATATTGGGACAAAGAGAATCTTCCTCGCTGATCCATTGCAAATCTAAGAGTAGGATAAATGAAATTAATAAGACGTTGAAAATGTCTATAATTTTTGTTAAATGCTTGTCTAAAGATGTGAATAATATTGGCAAGAACAATAGGGTAAAAAATTACTTTGAAAATAGTACATATACCTTGTAGTTCTTTGTAGATGCAGTTTCTCTGGACCTTATACCAGTGCGTTCTTATGGATTTTATTTGTCTAGATATTCTGGTTCCATTGGACAACTATATATCCAGAAGTACAATTCATTTCCTCACATGCAAGGAACCAGACTACCATCAAAGTCTTTGGAATGTGATTTCATCGGTGATTTGCCTTTTGCCTGAAATTCTTATTATGTAATTCCTGCTGATTTTAGCAAGTTTCATTTTCTTAATTTTTTTTTCTGTTGTCATGTAGATCATGGGAGATAAAAATTTGGAGGACAATGATATTGAGCCTGCACCTAAGCTCATTGAAGTGATGTTCCAGAACTGCAGGGGACAGGTGGATCACTGGGTTGAACCATATATTAGAATCACAGTTGAGCGGTTGCATCTAACTGAGAGACCATATTTGAAATGCCTTTTAATGCAAGTGGTAAGAAACTCGAAGTCTGACACCTTCCCCCCAAACCTAACCTTTTATGCCTGAAATCTGAACTCAATTTGTTTAATCTATATTGTGTTTCTCTTGATGATGCTTTGGTCCTTAACTTTCCTCGCTATTTTTAAAGCTTTACACTTAAAAAGTGTTTCTGTTTGTGGCTCTGCATGACATGAAACTATAATACTTCACTTATCAAAAAAAGTAAAAATAAAGCAAATCTGACATTATGTTTCAATCACCTCTGGTTGATATGACAAATTTGCAACCCTCATTTAGTGTTTAACCTATGAATTGCAGTCTTTCATAGCAATCATCAATGGAATATTAAATAATCTCATTACACATTACATAATCTTATTAGGTGGAACATATGAAACCAGAGCATCTTTTGTTGTTTTGCAGATTGCCGATGCCCTTTATTACAATGCATCTTTGACTCTCAACATATTGCAAAAACTTGGTGTTGCTACCGAGATTTTTAATCATTGGTTCCAGATGTTGCAGCAAACTAAAAAGAGTGGGGTGCGGGCTAATTTTAAGAGGTAATTAACTGCTTTTTCTGCAAAATCACTTTCCTGTAGTTTTCTTTGAGTACTTCATTTCCTCTTCTTTTCCTCCCTCTCCGCATCTTAGAATATTTAGTTTCTGATCACATGCTTATCATATTGGTGTCACAGAGAACATGATAAAAAGGTTTGCTGCTTGGGTTTAACATCACTGCTTCCACTTCCTGTGGATCAGTTCCCAGGGGAGGCCTTGGAGCGTGTTTTCAAGGCCACTCTTGATTTGCTTGTTGCCTACAAGGATCAAGTAGCAGGTATCTCAATAAATGCTATCTTTCTTCTTCCTCTTTTCCCTCAATTTGATGTTCCTTCAGTATGAATGTGTGTTGCCTGTTCCGTCTAAATAGTTAGTATTTCTTCCTTTTGTCATGCTATATTCATATTTCTCTAACGTGTGCAGAAGCTGCAAAAGAAGAGGCTGATGATGATATGGACGGCTTACAGTCGGATGATGAGGACGATGATGGCGATGATGCCGATGGGTCAGACAAAGAAATGGGAGATGATGCTGAGGATGGAGATGAAGCTAATAGCACCAGACTTAAAAAATTAGCTGCACAGGTGTGTAACAATTCACTGGACTTATAGAATCAAATAACTGGATTAATTCTATTGTTATTTGTTATCGTCTAAAGATTCATTCAATTAGGATAATGGGATTTTTGTTGGTTTACATCTTTGAGCTTCTGCCTCTGGTAAGTTTAAGATATTATTACGTGTCTTTAAAGAAGTGCAGAGAGCAGATAAAGTAGAGCATAAAACAGGTGACGTTAGAGTCGCATGTCTCAGACTTCATCTCAGATGCGACTCAGCATCAATAGTTCCAGAAAGAAAATAAGAACAAACAGAATTGAAGAAGAATACATCATGGGGATGTCTTCATAGTTGCCTTCTCAAAAATATGCACGTTCCACCACCATAAAATTTCGTAGGTGCCCGTAGTTACCTTCTTAAAAATTATGCTAAAGTAACCGTCTCAAAGTATTTTATAATAGTACTTGTAGTCTTAAAGTTTGATATGTTTTAAATTCCACCGCTACAGTTTAATTACTATAAATAAAATAATATAAAATTTACACCGGCTAGAGTTCCCGCTTGGGGAAACTGCCTGGGAGCTCCTACAAGGCCTAGGCGCTCAAAACTCCCTCCAACGCATTGATCAGCCTAAGGCTTTCTCTAACATTAAATACGAGTTTATGCGCTTATTATTATTTTATTTTTATATTTTTTTTGGGGGGGGGGGGGGGTGTAATGATGGATGTGCTATTTTTCCTCCATATCCATTATTACATTTTGGTTATTTTATCATGACCTGATCATAAGCCGACACATATGATGTTGCAGGCGAGGTCTTTCCGTTCAAATGATGAAGAAGATGACGATGACTCAGATGATGACTTCAGTGATGATGAGGAACTGCAATCACCCATTGATGACATTGACCCCTTTGTTTTCTTTGTGGATACAGTCAAAGGTAAACTACTGCAACTGCCTTCGTCCTCTTTTTATATCATTCATTTTCTTTTCTTTTGTTATTAGTTAAGAACACATTTTGGGTTAGTAGGCTGACGTGGAACTACCATTTTCTTTTTCTTCCAATTCTTTGAATCTAGCTTTGCAAGCATCTAATCCATCGAGGTTCCAGAGCCTTACACAAACACTCGACTTCCATTTTCAAGCACTTGCCAATGGTGTTGCTCAGCATGCTGAGCAGAGAAGAGTTGAGATTGAGAAAGAAAAGTTAGAGAAGGCATCAGCGGCTGCGGTTGCTTCATGATTTCAGTGGCAAAATCGCCGTTGCTCAAGTTTTGCGTTTACTCTCAGTTATTTGGTTATTCCATTCATTCATCAAGTTATGGTGTAGTGAAACCAAGAGTTCTTGTCAAGTCCGGATGGTGATCATTGAGTGCCATTGGGTGTCGGGTTTTGTTGAATGTCCATCCTGTTTGCAAATTTGAGAAAATGTGAAGAATTAGGGTAACTCAAAAGGTACCCAATTCCTCCCAATGTTGTGTGGGTTTGGATAAGTTATATTTCTGGTGAGTGTGACTACTTCACAACCTTGTTCATCCTTATCGGATGTCTTGTAGTTTTAGATTTCAATTTTATACAGATCAAGTCCCAATTCAAGGGTATATTGATAATTAGAAACCCTCTGATCTGGCTTATTAGCAGAGTGAGGGGTTGTCGTGCATACAGAGGATGGTTGTATTCATTTATTTTCGTTTTTGTTGGTCCTGAGGGCTGAGGGTGACCCTTTTTTTTAATCTTTCCTTCTTTCTTTTTGTCCGCATGTGTCATAATTTTGGAATGTATTGCATACATAAATTGGTTCGGTGCTGGGAGCATATTGCTCATGGCAGAGGGATTAGAATAGTAGTTTTGTTGCTGAATGTAAAACAGCTGTTTATTCTTTATATGTATGTGGATTGTTACTAGGGAGAATTGGGTGTTTGCTGTCTCTTTATATTTGTGTGTCCTGTCCTGTGCTGTGCTGTGCTGCACAATTATATTTGAGTTATGGTTCGCAATTTTTGGGTTTTATTCCTTTATTTAAACAACAAAAAAGCCAAATTGTAGGGCCTCAATTCATCAAACAAAATAGCATATTTTGACAAAGTCAAACGTTAACTAAATATACTACTAATATCATATGGATACGGAAATAATAAGCAAGAGATAACAAACATAACAATACAAAATAGAGAATATAGGCCGGCAATGTTGGGGTGTATTTTGGAAATTAACACACGTTCGACGCAGAGAGAAAGAAGCGGAAAACAAGTGAATATCATCATGGGTGAAAAAGAAAGAGCAGAGGAGGAAGACAGACAAACAGCTTGCTTGGTGACACTGAAAACAGGAAATGAAGCTATGGAAGAGGGCTTCCGGAGTGCTCAAGGACCGCAATAGCATATGGCTAGCCACCTTAAAGAGGAGGACAACACTCCGGAACCCGGATATTGAGGCCGCCGTCATTAAATCTACGAGCCACGACGATTCCACGGTTGATTATCGAAACGCCCAAAGAGTCTTTGCATGGGTACGGGCCTCCCCCTCCTACGTCAAGCCTCTCGTATGGGCCATTTCCATGCGCCTGGAAAAAACTCGTAGCTGGGTGGTTGCCTTGAAGGGGTTAATGCTCTTGCATGGCGTTTTCTGTTGTAAGGTTCCCTCCATTCAACGGATCGGACGCTTACCCTTCGATCTCTCCTGTTTCAAGGACGGACACACCAAACCCGAGGATAGTTGGGGCCATAACCAATTCATACGGGCTTACTACACGTTTCTTGATCACAAATCTTCCTTTATTTTCATCCATGCACGGGAACAACGTGAAGGCAGCGGTCAGCTGCTTATCAAAAATCACCAAGACCAAAAATCTTCCATGATGCAAGACCTTGTTTGGCTGCAAACCATGCAGGGCTTACTTGATATGCTGCTGCAGATCAAGCCAAAAGCCAACTCCATGATCGGGGTTCTGATTCTTGAAGCCATGGACTGCATTGTGATTGAGATTTTCGACGTTTATAGCCGAATATGCAGTGCCATTGCTAAGGTCCTCACCAGGATTTATTCAGCTGGGAAAGTTGAGGCATCCATGGCACTGAAGATTTTGCAAAAAGCAACCTCTCAAAGCGAACAACTTTCTTTATATTTTGAGTTTTGCAGGGATATTGGTGTCATTAACGCGGAAGATTGCCCAAACGTGAAGCAAATCCCAGAAGAAGATATCCTGGAGCTGGAGCAGATCATCAACGGCGTTTCAGAGAAATTTGATCCAGCTCCAGAAAAAGACCACGAGTTAACTAGGGTGAGATCCGAGACTCAAATTATTGTGCATGAACGGAAAGATTCTGTGAACAATAAATTGCAGACGATTATCACGAATAATTGGGAAGTGTTCGATGAAGATTATCAGAAAAATCCTGGGTTTGGAGGAAAAATTTGCAAGGCTAGAGAAGAAACTCTGTTGCCGTTGATTGATCTGCCTGATCTCCATGTGCAGGGTAATAACAAAGAGCTTCCAGATTTAATTAGTTTCTAGTTGGTGAAGTGCTTGGATATTAACTTGTATTCATTCTCCAATGGAAATCTGCAGTTTCATTCATTAATTAACTGCAACCGGGAAACGTTATATATACAATACGTACAAATATTTCTATGGAGATGGAAATATTATTATTTAATTTACTTAGAGCATTTATGTAGAGATTCATATTTTCTTTTTTTATAGTTAATGAATTTCACGTTGTTATTGTATTTGTTTTGTCCTAAAGGGCCTGTGTTACGTAATTCGGACATCCAGAAATAGATATAAAATCGTTACCCTCCCCTCCCCTCCCCTCCCCTTTAATTAAAAGAGAGATGCGACGCAGCTTTAGTCTTTTACCACCTGCATCGCCTCTTCTGCTTGTATTATAGTAGTACTAGTAACTTTTGAGCTGTTGGAATACAGAATAATCTTAACGGTTAATTTGCTTTAGTCCTTTTCGGGGGTATTTTATTTTTTAATTCAAGGTTTTTTTCATCCCAGGTGATATAAAAATATAAAACCTGTAAGAAGAAATTACAATCGAATCCAAAACCAGAAACAATTAATACACAGTGCCATTTGGCGACAAAGGACGGTAAAATTTGTGATTTTAAATTGGCCGACTGACGATTTTAAGTTTTAACCAAGAGAAAAAGATAAAGAAGCTAACACTCTTTTTTATTTTTTTACTATTAATTTCGCAATTGCATTGGGGAGGGGAACCTAGTAAGAAGAAATAAAGAATCATCAACTGCTGGCTGAACAGGAACAGGAACAGGAAAAGGCATAACAACATTTCTTTTCTATCTGCTAATGCAATTGTGAAACATGAAACACTAATAAACAAGTGTTAACTCAAATCTAAAATATCTCCCAGCAATTGCAGCTCATATGATCAGCAGCTAGAAAATTTAAAGAATATAGGTAGATTGCCTTTCCAGTCCCAGAGGAATTATAATTTATCAAAACACTTGTAGATCAACCAAATCAAGGAAAGGAACACAAGGACAAGTGAAGAAACAAGTACGAATGTATTCAGCTCTGTTTATTAAGCATAGAATGATGCACTTATCACTCTTAATTTCCAAGCTCTATAACCAGACTAGGCATTTTTACACCTCTATCTTACCTGCCCAGGATCAAATATGAAGATTACAACTAAAAGTTATCCGCAGAGGCGCGGGGGGGGGGGGGGGGGGGGGGGGGGACGGGGGCGGGGGGAGTAACAAAATCCTCGTTTCCAACTCATAACTCCTGGGGTCATTAGCTTGCCCTCCAAGAGAGCCATAGGGATCCCAAGTGGGATGTCTACTACTTATAAATGTCACGTCCAGGGGGGAAAAATGTCAAAAGCAAATGCGGCTGATGATGCTTCTTCAGCGAACGCAATAAGATATTTAAAACTATTTGCAAAAGGTTGATGGACCTTAAGAGTAATATGAAACAGACTCTTTCTATGCGATTAAGAAATTTAAGAAAGCAAAGCGTTCACCATAGTTGAGGAACATCGGCCAGCAATATGGTCTCGATTATCGCACATGCACTCTAAGAGAATGAGTAAGTAAGATGTACTCCTATAATGCAAGTCATCATAAAAATAGACCACATTATGTGGGCTTGTACTGCATCAAAATAGATATACAGAGCTAGTTGTAATCTTACTTGTGCAATTTTGTAATAGCCATAATACCACATTCAGGAAATCAGCTAAAAACTTTTACTTCAAAACCGAAATGTAACGTAAAAGAAAAGAAGAAAGAAAGAACAAATGATAAAGCAACCAGAAGATAATATAAATGATAAAAAGGGAAAAGGCATCAATCTAGGGAATTGATATATCCACAAGTGAATTTGATAGTTCCACAAATCTCTCCACACATGAATAATGAATAGTAAAGGAGACCCACATTCATGTGGGTAAGGCCTTGTGAAAATATCAAATTTCTCTTGTGGAAATAACAATTCCCTCTATTTATTAATATTTAAATCAGTAAAGAACTTCAAACAAATAGGCATATTTTCTCAAAATGGTCCAATATATAAAGGAAAAGAACTCATCCACAATCCTACCATCTGGTGGCCGGAAATTGCCTTTTAATATAACTTCAAAGAAATAAAGCAATGTTTAAGAAACTCATACATCTAGAATTTGACAACATGCATCATGACTGTGACAATTCATGGACGCTACAAAGTACCAAGAACTTCTGTAAAGGGCCACAGACATATATACAGTCAAACAGGTGACATATGTGATGACAGTCCAGTGACCATACCCATAGTTTAAATCTACCTGATTGTGACAAACTTGTTGGTACCATGCTTTGCCCAATGACTCCTCAGGTCAATTGCATTCCCAAAATTATAATTTTCAGATGCGAGTTTCTCCAGTACCTTCTTGAATGCACCCTGACTCATCTTCCGTCCAGCGATTCTTGCTCCACGTCTTTTTGTGCTCATTGGCAAGGGATACATGGATATTGTTGTGGTGCAACAAGCCGATTGCCAACCGCCACATCCCCATCGATAACATTGCTGAGGGGTACCAGTGCATGAGCAAACTGGTATTGGGATACTTGAAATGTCCATATCCATCCCATTAATGATCACGTCCATATTCTTCTTTGCTGGTTTTGCACGGTGACTAGAGGAGTTGCCATTTTCCTTTGGAACAGAAGGGCCTTTCTTTGGCTTCTTTGCTTTCAGGGGTTTTGGTGTGGCAACACTTGGCCTTTTCTTCATAGAGCCACCAACTTCCTTCTTCACAACTCTATCTTCCACGTCCACTTCCACCTGTGCATCCTTGGACGACTCGGGGTGCTGCTGCTGCTGCTGCAAAATCTGCATGGAATGAGCTGCAGGGTGTTCGTGAAATCCTCCAAAACCAGAATTTCCTGAAATCATCTGTTGAACAAATCTCTCCCTGGAGTTTACCCAACTTTCCCTCACAGGTTCCATATGCATAGAAGATTCAGAAACCAGGGGGTGAAAAGCCCCATTGTGATTCATCACACCAGAATTCTCGCGCCCAAGGAAAGGTCTTGGTATTGGTATCCTTCTATTATCCATTGATGGGAAAAGGTGCAGATTAAGATTCCCCGGTTTATTATAATGTTGCTCATAGTAAGTCCAATTTCGCATATTCAATCCTCCTTCGTCCATCCAATCTACAAATTCACAAATATTAAATGCTTACTTCACATTGCGAGATTGGAGATTGAACACAGGACGTATCAATCCTAAACAGACGCAAACTTCAAATTGTGAAATTGAACATAAAACATTAAATACTTACTTCATCCCAAATTGTGAAATTGGTCGGTCCTAAACACACATACACTTCAAAATTTGATATTGAGCATATGGCATAGTAGATCTGAATCCAAATAGCTAACAAACCAGACTGGTAACTAACCAATCTCAAAAGACCCATTACTGATATTGCGATTCAGATACCAATTACCATAAAACACAAACCAAACCCAGTAAAGTTGCAGAAAGAAAGAAATAAAAGACCAACAAGCTTCAAACGGGGAAATGAGAAAATTCAGCAGCAATTCCAAATAATAACAAAAACAAAATGTGGATTCCAAGGGAAAATCAAATCTTTGCTAAATTATACATATGGACTAATAAAAATGTATATAACCTGGGAAAAAACCAATCTTTAGGTAAAAAGTTAAATTTTATGGCTAGATCTTAGAAAAAGAGGATCGAATTTCAGATCCGGCAGAAGAAAAAAGACTTGGCTTTTTATACATACATAAATAAATATACACATATATAAAAATATGTAAAATGAGATACAAGACAGTAGAAGCGGATAAATAGTATAGAGAGATGAAATGCTTAGATTTTAAAGAGGGTGAAAGAGAGAGATAAAGAAAGAGAACTTACTTGTGTTGGTAAACAGCTCTTTTAGGGTTTTTGTCCTTCCGGAGAGAGGAGAGAGAAAAAAAGAAAGAGAGAGGAAAGAAGAGAGAGAGAAATGAGAAGGCCAGAAAAGGAGAGAGACTTTAAAATTGTGTTTGAAATTTCAATTAAAAAAATAAAACATTTCTTTTTACAATAAAGAAATAAATACAAATAAAGAAAGCCAGCAAGCAAGCAGCCATGGATGTATGCCAGCTCACACTACCTTAACTTCACTCCAAGTCTCATCTTTCTTTTCTTCCTCGAGTAATGCTACTATCACATAAAATTATTACATAAATATCACATACTGCTGATATAATAATACGTAATTTATTATTAACATGACTCACTTAATTCAACAACAAATCACATACAATCACATTATCATTATGTGAGCATTATATGACTTACTTTATGTGATAGTATCATTATTTTTCTTCTTCTCAATTTTGAGGTGCCCGCCTGTCCATATCTCCACTTTTTTTTTTCTTTTTGATTTTATCCGCTTCAGTATGGCTGGGCTCTTAAAAATATACTTCATCCCTCATTTAATATAATTTGTTTCACAATTATACACAAATATTAAGAAAATAATTGTATACATTAAATATAATATTAATTGATTATATTACCTTTGTATTAAAAAAAGAGAGTATTTTTATTGTACAAAAAATAGTAAAAAAAACAAAGTTATATATTTAATACTTGAGATAATATTGAAAACTAAGCAATTAATACTTATTTGAAATTCTCAAACAACTTATATTAAGGAATAAAAATACTTATCTAAAACGTCTTATATCAAGGAACGGAGAGAGTATTTGTTACATTTTTTTTTCTTTTTGGATACAAGTATATATCATTCCTTCATGCAATTTCATATTCCGTCGATTATCTTATATTTATTGTGGGGAGCCGTATCTTTTACACACTTAGATTCTCATAAACCTCTTAAAATTATTAAATCATATTGGTAGATGATCTTCAGGAGATCAAGGAAAGGAAAAACAAGATCAAACAAGTAAATTAAGTTGAAGAACATTACTCCATATGTAATAATGAAAAGTGGGATATAAATGAAATATAATTTAACAATAATATATGGATTTATGTAGGAAATAATATATGTCACTAGAGTAGCTAGTGTGGTCTTTTACTTGCTTTGGGTTTTGTTATCTATCTAAGTAAGTATTGGAAGATGGCTACATGATCACTAGTTCGCCTAATTAGAGCTTGAAAAGGTTAGTTAGGCCCAACGGCCCAAGCGTGAACACCATCCTCTGAAGTTATAATACCCATCACAATCTAAGGTGAGCTGGGCGGTTAATTAAGTCCACAGCCATATGAATAAGCATATTTGCTCTAAGTAGCTTATGGCTATGAGTTTATAGCTATTTCGTTATTTTCCGTTTTTCTTTTTAATTATTAATTCTAAAAAACTGTATTAGCATGCTTTTCCGATTTTGGCCAACTATTTCTTCGACCCCGAAAAATCAAATGTCTGAAATTAAGTTAATTTTTACTTAAAAAAGAGCAAGAAGATTTTAAAAAGCCAAATGCAAACATGCTTATATATAGTTGGTGCACAACTGCATGACCTAACGAGATGTATGGTTTTTCTGGTGACCATAGATAGTATGTTGATTTTTAGATTTTTAATTAATTAATAGCTTAATTCATTCATTAGATAGGCGTTGCAGGTATGTACTATATGTATCTATAGAAGTTCTTCTTGAATGATATATATATATATATATATATAGCTCTTCCAATCTTGTCTAAAACTTGTTACGACAGATTCTGCAACCTTAACCTACTAATTATTCTTAGCTAATTGCAATGTTTTTTCTTTCTTTCTAGAAGGTGCATGTAATTTTATTATTATTTAGTTTTTTCAATAACCGAAGTACGTACAACACCTTTCTGATGTGCACTAGAGAAGTCTTGAATTGATATATAGGAAAATGACTTTTATCTTCAATACAATTAATCTTGTAGATATATATATATATATATATATATATATATATATATGAAAAAATAATGAGTTGATAGGTATTAAAGAGAGATTAGTTAGCCAAGAATAGAAATAAATTATTATGCGTCATTAGTGAGATAAATATCAATCAGCATAGCGTGACCCGGCTGACCACAAAAATTGGCGGAACACGTAGGAAATGAAATGGTGAATAGTGCATGGCATGATAATTAAGTTAAAAGCATGCATGCATGTTACTATTATAATTACTTTAACTGCACTATATTCCACTTAATTGTCAATGCATATATGCACTTGTGCGATAACTTTGCAAATCCTCTATTATCATAACAAATCACGCAGATGGTGAGCAATCCCTACACATCTATCTATATTCCAATTAATTTCCATATATACATACATATATATATGACCTGATCTCTAGGCTAGGCACATTATGTGTGATCAATCTATCGTGTTACACAGTTAATTAACGTCCTTTAAATTAACATTTTGTGTTCTTGTTCTTAACCACTGGCTGGCAGCTGGCTGGCTAACTTGGCTAATTTGGAGAATTATGTCACAGTTGGAGGCGAGTAGTTGCAAGAAAAGGAAGAGATATGGAGAAAGGGTGTTCAAGTTCAAGACATTTGGCGAACGAGGTTGTCCTATAGACTTTAATTACGGCTCATTTCGACAAAATGTGAAAGCCCTTTTAGAATTTGGAAACACGGAGACTGTTTTATGGGGTGGAATGGTTAGCTGGTCATTTCAGCTTCAAGTCCATCGAAACCCTCCTGCTCATATTTTGCTTTTTGTTATTGAAGAGCCCATCGAACTTTTGCTTAGTCAACACTGCAACCACTGCCTGTATATAGGTATAAGTATACTTTTATATATATATATATATAGATATATATAATACTCTTAATTACAAGTTTAATTAATTGATTTTCTTTATTAATTTGCTCAAGTTAGCTAGCTTACTTACTAAAATGTAAGATTATGATATAGGGTGGGGAGACCATATTATTTGCAATAAGAAGTATCATTTTTTGGTGCCATCTAAGGACACACTAGCAGCATGTTTGAGCTACGAGGGGAAGTGCATTGGGGGGACAGATTCAGGAATTGGTAAGTTGAATTTAATAATGGAATTGCGGGGCCATATATTGCATGGTGTCTTCCATTCTAATGGATTTGGGCATTTGCTATGTATTAATGGGTTGGAGATGGGCTCGGACTTGCCTGGATACCAAGTCATGGATTTTTGGGATCGCCTATGTAACAGCCTGCAAGCAAGGTTATTAAGCCTACTCAATTCTCAACTTCTTTGCCTTCAGTCGTATACTTTACAATTGAATCTTTTTATTTTTTTTATGCTTCATATATTTTTGTCCATTAATTACTAAAGAATCTATCTATCTATCTATCTATCTCAAACATGCATGACGGGAAATTAGTTGGTCCATACATTTGTGCAATCTAGCTTGGGCCAAAAATGAGAGTAATAATTATCCAGTTATTTATTACATTTTTTTGAATTCATTCAAAATTTCCAATCACCCAAACATTACACTTTGCTAAAAGACCCCTTAATTCATTCAAAGATGAATCGTTTGTCCTTGTTATATATTAAGGCCCTCAATATCCTCCCCGTCAATTTTGTGCCATAAGATGGGCTAGATGAGTCGATCAAACCCAAAAAGAAATGGATTTCTATCCCCAATTAAGATAAATTACTTTCCAATTCAAGATGGCCTTGCATGCAGATCATGACTATCAAATTTAATTTGAATATTCATGTATATATTTGTCCAGAAACTAGAAAAATTGGTCTTGATTATTGTCACATTTTGTAGGAAAGTGAGTCTAAGGGACAATTCACAGAAGAAAGCCATGGATTTGAGATTACTCTATGGAGTAGCCTATAGTGAGCCATGGTTTGCTCGATGGGGCTACTCATTTGGACGTGGAAGCTTTGGTGTTACACAACAGATGCACCAAAAAGCCATTGAAGCCATACAAACCATACCATTATGCATGCTTGTTCATCACCTCGGCACTTCCGGTCATGAAATATCAAGCATGGTCTCAAAATATCAAACACTATCAGGCCATTCCATGAGGTCCCTCAGCGACCTATTCCGTTTCATGTTAGAGGTCATGTCGCGCCTTTCAAAGGAAAGCAGCATTGATACGTATAACCCCGGAATCCTAGTGGACACTACTTGTAGATGGTCTCTTAAACGAGTCGAAATGGCCGCTACGGTGATCATTGATTCTCTAAAAAGAGCTGAATTTCGATGGATTTCTAGGCAAGAGGTTCGGGATGCTGCTCGTGCGTATATTGGTGACACCGGCCTACTAGATTTCGTGTTGAAGTCATTGGGGAACCATATAGTAGGAAACTATTTGGTCCGACGCTGCCTTAATCCGGTCACAAAAGTTTTGGAATATTGCTTGGAGGACATTTCTAATGCTAATTTTTCCCATCAAGAGGGTTTTTCATCCGATGATTCGAGGGTTAAGGCTCGATACAAGATTACTAGGATTCAACTCTCAAAGGACTTGTTTTACTTGTACAAACACATATTTAAAGACCAAAATCCAACTATGAGTCCGGGGATTTTAGCTACAATTTCATTAGCCTCGAGGATAATCCTTGATTCCAAATACCTTGTTAAAGAATATTACAAGGAGCTACCTTCCAAATTTGAAGTAGGGTTGGGAGAAAAATTAAAACTCTACTGCACAATTGCATTAACCAACAGTGGTGGGTCTGAGAATGAATTAGTGCCAAAAAAGGTGGTGCCACCGTATGAGTGTATCACATTGGGAAACAATGCTACATTCGAGGAGCTTATGCTAGAAGTTGAAAAATGTTTTAAAGATATATATTTTGGATTAAGGGGTTTGATCATCGATTCCATCGTTAACTTGAATATCGGTAAGGGATCCGATTTGGTCTTTAGGGTTCTCAAATCCGGCAGCAAACTTGTTTTTGAAAGCACCATGATGAATGGAGAAAAAAGAATTATGATCCATGAAAATATATTTGAAGGTTTTCGAAACAATGAATTTGTTATGGACTGTCCTTGTGGAACCAAAGACGACGACGGCGAACGGATGGTCTCATGTGATATATGCGAAGTCTGGCAGCACACTCGGTGTGCTCAAATTCCAAATAATGACGGAATTCCATATATATTTCTATGCAGCCGATGTGAGCAAGAGATACTGGTTTTACCTTCTCTTCCATAGCTGCAGCATGCATGATGTATTTGAAATATTCCAGTAGTCTATTATATAAAATGACTAGCCAGCTAGATGTATTTGAAATTTGAGAACAATTCGCCATCAAGGCTGTTGGCAGAATTCATAATTATGAACCATGATTCGATTTTTACTTAAACGCTTGAGCTATAATTACAGGAAACCATTTCAGAGTGAGGGCCATAGCTAGCAAACGTACGGAACTTGTTAAGAAAGTGAAGGGATCTCTCTCTCTCTCTCTCTCTCTGTGTCCAAATAAAAAAACCTAACCTGTTAGGTCGGGATTAATTTGCAATACCAGTTAATAGTAGACAAAAAACAGTACAAAGATTCTCTGAGGAAACAACCTTTATTGCATTTGTACGTTCCATTATTTACGAATATACAGGGACCTAGCAAGCTAGTCTTCACTAAATATATGAATCTCACGAAACCCTATATATTTAAGTTTCCATCTCGTAAAAATAGTTGCTGGTGCATGTTGCAGTTGATGCGTTTAATTTTAAAGTTTTTATTTTTACTTTTTATCTTTCATCCTAAATGACACGGCAGCTATATATATTAACTCATCATTAATTTGTACCCTTCAAATTTCTTGAGGGTGACTACAAAATTCTGTTACATAATATCAAAAATATATATATGGTAATCATCCTCTAAAATTCTGTTCAACTAGTTAAATTATAGTTTCCACGGGCGAGGGTACCATATTTATTTCTCTAGTGTATAAGTACTGTTTGTTATGTGTTGATAAACTGTGAATATAGAACTCCAAATGAGAACTGGTCTTATTTTCTAAAAAGATTGAGGGCTCATGCAAATTTTTATGTTATGTTTGAATTGAATGATTGAAATGGAGGAAATAAAATTAAAAAAAAAATATTTTTAGTTTTTTAATTAAGTGTATGTTTAACTACTACTAGTGGTGGTGGTGGTGGTGGTGGTGGTGGTGGTGGTGGTGAGTAGTGTGATAAGATGGCATAATTGTCACATATATCCATTTCACTGGAATTGATTTCATGATTATTCCACCTGTCACATGAAATGAAAATCAAAAGGATGGAATGAATTTTTATTTCATCGCAATGATTTTTTTACCAAAATGATCAACAAATACATTAATTTTTATTTTATTAATTTCTTTCTTCATTCCATTGCTTCAAATTAAACGTAGCATTAGAGTTTCATATATATACACTATTTTTTATTTTATTATTTTAAATTTAAAAATTATCATCGATTATCTCTAATTTTGAAACGGATAGAAAATGTTTAATGAATGATTTTGCTAATTGCAATCGGACGGAGTTTGAAAACAATATATATTTACATATGTTTTTAACATTAAAAGTTGATATAAATGATATGAATAAATATTTATAATTACTAATTTACCAAGAACAGCCAAATCCTTTACCAACATTAATTTGTACACATCATTTTCTAAATATTTTTAGTATTTGTCGTAAGAACCCAGATTTTTGAGAATTATTAAAATAAGAATTAAATAAATAAAATTCTTATTAAATGATATATTATGTGATATTATTGCATATGTGAGTAAGAACTATGCAATATGTGATTTTGTGTATAATAAGTATATTAGAATTATATATTTATTATATGTAAATAAATTGTAGGAGCAATTTTTTAAAGGAAATGAGATGAGTAAAACTTAAAATAATTTATAATATTAAATTATTTTAATATGATAATTTGTGGCATTAAATATACTTAATGTATAACCATGATTTTATTAAAGAAATCATGTATTACATTATTGAGTATAATGTATGCATGCTTTAATGTAATGAATATATTATTATATTTATTACAGTTAAATTGTTGAAAATAATTTATAGAAGGGAAAAGAAAATAATTATTTTAAGTATACAAATAATATGGTATACTTTAAATAAAGGAGTATTAAAATAAATTCTATCATTGAATTATTTTAATAAAGAGAGAATATTATTTTAACAATATATGTAAATAAATTGATATAAACAATTTATAGTATGAGAGAATAAAATTATTATTTATTTTCTATATGTGCATTTTTGGTGTAACATGTAATTGGGAGCTAATAAATATATTATATATATATATATATATATATTTTTTACGCGAGGAAAATAAAATTGTTGTGAACAATTAACATAATGAATTATAGGAGGTGGTTTAAGTATATAATATATATATACTTTACCCAATAGTATTAAAATAAATTCTTATATGAATTATTTTAATAAAGAAAGGATATTATAAATTTACTATAATATCTTAAGGTAGTAAATAATTTCTTAATTGAATGAGACAAGGATATTATAATTATTGTAATGTCTTAAGAAAGCAAATAATGATATTTGCATGATATATAATGTGTGACATATTTATTTTGTTGGTATAAAATAAATATGTAATGAGAACCTAATATGTTAGGTTTTATATAATTTATATATCAATAATGAGTTATATAAATTATATGTTTCTAAATGAGTAAAATGTTTAGTAGTGGTGAATTAGTAACTTGAGATATCAAAACTTAGTTGCTAATTATGGAGTAATTAGGTTACTCAATAAAAACATTATAAGAGTTAATGGGTAATTGATTTAATTAAGTCAAATAGGTTAATTCCTAATCTATCCTAGCTACTATTCAAAGATTGGCTTCCAAGCTTATTTGATTTTCTTCCTAGCCGTGTATGTGAGGAGAAAAAAAAGTGTGAAGTTTACTCCCTATTCAAGCTTGGGCACCAAGGATTTTTGGTTGACATTTGATGAAAAGTCTTCTTCTTTTCTCCTTCCCATATCTGAAGCCTTCCTCTCCCAAATTTCTGAAAATTTTGTAATTTTCCAAAAATGAATTAGTGAGGAACCTTGAGATTGAGGGAGTTAGCTATTATGGAAATTAGGAGAAAGTGAACATGGGAGATTTATAGCTTGGGATGAGAGAAGATTATGAGCATAAGGAATTGTGGAGAAATTAAAATTAAATTTTAGCGGTAATCTCCAATCAAGGCAAGTTTTTCAGTTTTATTATGTTTGTGGATTGTATGTGATTATATGGTGAGTTGTATACCATGTTTATTAAAGTCAAAATATGACTAAGTCAATTGGGTTATAGAACTCAATTGCTATATGTGATTTGTGATAGCATGTGTTGTATGAGAATATGAGACGTAAAAAGACATGTATAAATGTATTGAATGTAATTATAGAACTGTGATATGTTTGGTAGAAGAATTTATTGATGCATGTAGAACATGCATAGTAAATAAAGTATGTTGCATATAGAATTGTGTGCTATGTGAAACATGATAAACTGTTAAATTTGCTGGGCCGTCGAGCTCAATCTTGCAAACATAAATATTTTGCAGGTTAACGATGTTATGCAATATTACTTGCTATATGGATGATCAAGATTGGTGGATGTACGAAATGGATACATTTCCTTATATTAGAAATGGTAGAAACTTATGATTGATAGTTTTGATATATGTAATCAATAACTATGTATAGTTTAAAATATTCAATAAAGAATATTTGTTTTAGATTTATTGCAATGAATACTTTATAAAAATAAAGTGATATAGTAACATTACTATATAAGAAAAAATTCATATTGAGAATTGAGTTGTATATATTTATATATAACTCTGATAAGAGAAATCATTAAATAAATATGATTTCATTATTAAAGAAGAATTTTAAAGGTTAAGATTCAGGGAACGAATAAATGAAATAAAAAAAAAATTATTCTGCATTTTTAATTATTTTAACATTAAATATTATTTTAAAGCTAGAAAAAGATAGTATTAATGCACACAATCGAGGAGAAAAATAATTCTGATTTTGAAATCGTTACATTTGTAGTATTTTTTATTATGTATGTATGTATGTAAGAGAAATAGAAAAACAAGACAAGTTCGAAACAAGGTTTTGAGTGGACAAGGGAAGGTGATTTTAAAGGGCGGGCAGTGGTGTTTTGGTC